>MU623344.1:381409-550218 GCA_025201765.1 Daldinia sp. FL1419
CTCCCCGTGCTCCTCCCTCGCCCCACCCCCCCCGGCCCCGGGCGCCGGGCCCCCCCCCCCCCCCCCCCCCCCCCCACTAAACCCAGCAGGCAGCCTAGTCTAGGTATCGTACATATTGTCGTACCTAGCTTAACCCAGCAAAGGCAAAACAGCAAGACAGCAAGACAGCAAGACAAGCATTGGAGTAAAAAAGAGAGAGGCTAGAGGCTAAGGCTACCTAGGCGGAGGCTAGATGCGAGAGATAGAAGAAGGTATGTATGTATGCGCGCGCCGTCTCGGAATCTTGCGATTCTTTCTTATTCGGAGGCTATCAACTGAGGGGAAGGACAGCGAGGGGAACATAAGGATGTAGCCCTGAAACCCAAAAGATAGGGCCGCGACCCGGCGACCCTGGCTAGTTTCCTCTTTTTGTTGTTGTTGTTTGTTTTCATTTTTCGAAAATAGAGGGAGGTCGAAGCTTCGAATAGGCGAACGAACAGTTTTTTGGAGAAGTCGTGGATGTTTATTATGTTACTATGTACGACGTCCTTCAACAACCAACCATGTTCGATTCTGGCGCGTGGAGAAACCAAGTTGTTGGACGATCCGCAGGTTGCGCCCAAAGGGTAGTCCGCGCTTTTTTTCTTTGGGCTTGGCTGCGCAAGAAGGTTCTTTTGCATAGTACTGTAGTACTTATTTTTTACCCAGCTTATCCAGGCTTACCCAGGCTTACCAGCTTGTTAATGCTTGGTTGAAAGGATCTGGGCTGTCAGAAGCTGCTAGGTTAGTATTCCCAGGGTCTGATTCGATCCAAGTGGATGAAACTGGTCGCCAGCGCATACCATCTGTCGAACTCCAGTCTCCATTCTCCATTCTCTCCAGTCTCCAATACTTTCTACGTGTATAACTAGGTATACTATATCTTACATACTTAGTAGGTAGTTTAGGTACCTAACGTATGTCTACGGGCTCGGCATGTCTATTGGATATGTATACGTATATACGTATATACGTGTAATACCTCTTTTCCCTTTTCATGCGAATTAACAACAGTGGCCTTTGCCTTTTCAGGCCGGTATTCGGTAGCGTGTGGGTTTTTTTTTCCTACGATGGTATGTACATAGTTAGTATTTGTCCAACCCTCCGAGAATCCACAGTGTGCCACTCGCTTCGATTTTTTAGTCCTAACTTGAAGGTCCTTGGACTTCTCTTCCTAGTACGTATTGTTGTAGTTGGTTAACTGCCCGGTAGGTTTTTATTTGGCGGTACAGTACTTCTCTACTATGTACTAAAGACCGTTGCCCACCTCGTTTCCTGATTGCTGCGCAAATCTCTACCTCCGAAACGCCGTGGCCATACCGAAGCGGTTAAACATAGAACGAGCATGGGGCCGAATCCCAATACTTCTTTTCCATCGGACGACAGGTAGGTACCTAACATGGTCATACATAGTAAGAGAATATGACAAGCTTCCTGGGTCGTCCATCAAGGCCCTTGAAAGTCCTTCTTTCTTTCCCTTTTGCTTTTTATTCCTCATTTTCCTTTAGATGCCGACCATCTCTCTAACCTAGTTGAATTGCGAATTCTAGACGCAGCTTTTTCCGTCTTGCGCCCACTCACACTACTGCGTAGAGCGACCCTCAGGTATCCTCTAGATGGGTCTGGGGACTACTCCGAGTGGTCGTCATGTCTATCTACTGCGTACGTACCCTACCAGTTTTGCTGGGCCATATCCCTGCTCTCAGACAAACTGGCGCATCTTAGGGAGCCACGCTATTGGCTGGATAGGCTGTCAACTTGCCCGCTTTGCTCACCTCAACTCGCATACGACGAGGTTTCGTTTGCGCCCACGAACTACGTCCACGGAGCCGATAGATCAGCTGGGCACATGACAAGCGATCGTTTAGATAGTCTCATTTTGAGCTGCGCTTTCGCGCGACATCTTATAAAAGATGTAGGGTCAAAAAGTTTGATACGAGATGCGATGCGCTGAATAAGTTACCTAACCTAGGTTATATACCTACCTATGTAAGTAGGGGGGGGGGATTCGAAGTGATGCGCAAAAGCGCCAATGGCTCCTTTTTTTTTTTACTTCGAAGCTCGAGCCTCAAAATGTGACGTCTACTCTTGTTAGTGCGAGAGACGCTTTAGACAACGGCGGGCGCATAGCCCCTTAAGTAGCGTCTAGCTTGAATCGCATAGAACGGCGCAAAAGCGCAAATATTGAGAATAGTAAGTAAGCTTTGGTAAACGCCGTAAAGGAATCATCCGACGAGTATCTTCTCCTAGAACATGAAGGATCATATAATTGCGCCAACTTTAAGTGAGATACACCTTCTGTGTGGGCTATGCGTAGGTACGTACGGTCCTTGCGGTGTAAGATGGAAGTGAGTGTGAGTGTGAGTACATAGATAGGTATGTATGTATGTAGGTAGGTATGTAGGTATGTAGGTATGTATGTGTATGTGTGTGTTGTGTGTGTATGCGCGCGTGTGTGCCTGGATCGAGAAGAAGACTGGCCGGGTGATTCCGCAACCCGCAACCTAGTTACCTCCTTACAACTTACATACATCTATCTCTATTGAGGGTCTCGATTTGAGGCATCTTGTTTTTCTTGTTACGATCTGTAGCCCGGTAGGTAAGGTATCTGACCTGCCGGAAGTGCGCAATTTGGGCTGTGCATTTACGGGATCTCAAGGCAGGTAATTCCTAGTTTCGACGTTGTAATGCGTAAATTCAGGGACGTGTTTGCATTCGCCTCTATTTTTCTAGTTACTCTCTTTTTAAGACTTACATAAATTCTGAGACAAGGCAACTGAGAAACGTAGATCTACTTTTTTTTTCGCCCCCCTCCTCCACTCCATCAACCCATGTAAAGTAATTAAGATGAGCAGGATACTAATAAATAGGTAGATTTCAAGTTATTTCAAGTTACATAGAATAGGTACTTACCTAGGTACCTACTTGGACATGGCTTTACCATAAGTATCATATATAGACTAACCAACTACCACCTAATATTAAACGATGGAGCTTACAGAGCCATAGAAAATAGAATCTGAACAAAATAACAATTTTAGAAATAGAAATAGAAATAGAAATAGAAAAAAAAAAAAAAAAAAAAAAAAAAAAGGTCATCTCGCCTTCGTTCGTAGCATTGTCCTAATGCAGCGCGACGCAGCGCATGGTCGGATTTGTTCTGCGGGTATTGTTTAATATGTGGAAGTACATGTATGGTGTATCCTCACGTCGCCCACGCATCGCGGCGGGACATGCGAGTCGCAAAGATAATATGTGACGCTCTAATGCATCCGCTGGACGGCATGTACCCAATAACGTATGTTTGGGCCATGTGTACAATGCATCCAATATTTTGAAATGTTTGCGACTCGATAAGAAGAGAGAAAGAAAGGCATCTTATAGGCGAACTTGACCAACTACCTACCTACACATGATACATACATCCAAACTAACTATTTAGAACATGTAGTTATGATATATATCTACCTAGCTATATATGATACATATAATACATGTAAAAATATACATCTAAACCCCGGTCCAAGTCCCCAGTCTAAATCATCCAGCTGTCTTCTCTCTTATGGGGCGCCATTCTTCTTTCGAAATAGAATATCATTATGGGACTCTTTCTTTGCTAGACTTGTCGGATAATTCGTAGAATCTATAAGCGAAAATTGCAAACTCAAATCGCGGCTTTTGCGATTAGGTTATTTTCTTGTATTCCTGGTCTGGGCTACCTAGTCGCATTCGTTGTCGATCTTGTAACTTGATAAACGCACTTGACCAAGACCCGAGGAATGCTTGGAAGTACTAACGGGATGGTACCTCCTATACCCACCTTAGATTGGCCAACCTACATGTACCTAATACCTAATGTCCATATTCGTAAATTCGTACGAGAATAGACGTGATTTCCGTTTGGCAAAGAGTATAGAAATTTCAATTCTATAAGATTGGTAATCTTATCTTATTTAACCTTTTTATGTCTATTATTCTCTTTTCTTGAGATTAAGAAAAAAAAATAGTTGTTGCTATTCGCTGGGATGGGACGGAGACAGAAGACGGATTGGTACTTGGTAGGTAATCCTGACCGTTGTTTTTCTATTTCTTCAGTGGCACGTTCTCGGTTTGGTGCATCACTAAACATGCCTACTAGCAGCCGGTAGCCAGGTACTTTAGTGGTGTGGTGCTGGTGTGCTGTTCAAGGCCTGGGCAGCCCGCGGGTGCCCCAAAGTCGCCAAATGTCGGGCAGGTGCTGCACCCTACTGTACCTACCAAACTAAATGTACCTACTTTACTTTAGTGGACGGTATGCAACTTAATGTGGGAAAGCCTTTTTTGGAGACTCACGGCTGCAAAACCTCACTCTTCTCTTCCACCTCCTCTTTCACACAACCCCGAATTCTCGACCAGCTCTCATCTAACACATCTTCATTTCCTCTGGTACGTTTCTTACTTTATCCCAATCTTTCCTACAACATACACAGCCAGCCTACTCCTAACCAAACACCTGTGATTTCTTCAATCCTTCGTGACTGACTCTCCTTGGTGACATAGGTTAATCGGGGGGCCATCCTGACTTCAAGGTCGAGTTCATGCATCTCTAAGCGCACAACATCATCCATCCTTACTTCTAGTAAGTTTTTCTAGCAATGGCACCTTATGCGATCAAGTATTCGCTTCGTTTTGACCCCTATCTCTCCCTTCCGCTCGTCTTAGATATCCCCTACTTTGCACGCTCCGGGTTCTACTCAGCCCGTCACTCCGCACTTCGAGTTGGCCTTGGATAGACAACTAGCATTGCTACTTGATTGATATCAATATATAATTACCATCTAATGCTACAACAATATAGCTAATGTCTATCAAGTTTCTCTAGTTGAAAAGAATCGTTTCGACGAACCCGACTTTTCGTTCGTTTTCTTGCGATCGGCCCTGACCGCTTCACCCCAAAATTCTCGAATCCTACTATATTGTCACCACCAATACTTAGAGCTGTACTCTATTCAAAGAGGCGGGAGCTTGTATAAAAAAACGCTTGTTGGTGTTGGTGTTATTAATTCTGTTACCATTAAAATTCACTCTACCCCCCTTTCGCTCAACCCACCCGCATTCGAACGGGAGTGAGCGCTTTTCCATATCTTTAGCGTCAGCCGCACGAAGTGGACGAACTTAGCCTCTATACGAAAGCGATTCGTGGTGTTAGTAAAATGGCGTCTGCTTCGCCCATTGAAACCTTCCCGTCCGGTTCTGCCGGCTCCCATAGTGGAAGCGCTTCCCCTCGACAACCCATAACCCCGAAGCATGTTCAATTCGAGCTCCTTTTCCCCGAATCTCCTCAATACCGCGCAAGACTTCCTTTGCGCGTCCAAATCTACCCTCATGATGATACAGAATCAATAATATCTACAGTAAAAAATTTCTATGGTCTCTACCATGGAGGGAAGGGTGTTAGTTTTGAGGATGACAGAGGCAACACTCTCATTGCGAGGTATGAGAACTTTAGCAACAACATGATTGTATACGTGAGAGTTATTGAGGAGTCACCTCCGCCGACGAGCGCATTTGGTCAAAATAGTTTCCAGCCAGGTCCGATTGAATACGCGGCCCAACAATTAGGGCACCATCTCTCGAGACCTGCGTCGAGAACTTCCCGCAAGCGCAGCCCATCTCCCAATGGAGGTCGCGGAAGACGTAGCGCGTCTGCTAGCACGAACCCCACGGCTGGGAAGAAGGGTCGCTCGCGCTCTACTAAAAATCGCGGCGCGAATTATGATAATCGCAGCGATAGTATCAACGGCTATGATAGCGGGGATGGCGCACCCGCATCTGTATCCAGCAAGGCGAAGGAACAGATCGGCAACACTGATATCAGTGTCGAGAATATTGTAGAAGGTGGCCGCCGAAAGCGCGCAAAGTTCGAAAGCTCGGTAAGTCTACCCAAAATTTGATATATTCAAAGGCAATTGCGTCTAACCAAACCGTGGTCACAGGAGCTACCGCTCTTTGCGCCACCTCAGATGCCTGCTGCTACCTCCAATCCTTCTGTCTCGCCCGTCCGTCGCGTTGAGCACCAACGGCCAGCGTTCCCTTTCGCGCACCCTGGACAAAATGCCTTCACAAATGCTCGTGCTCTTCAATCCCCGCAGAGTTATAGCAATGGGTATGGCCACGCTGGTATGTTTGCGACACCGATAAATGACTCGCGGCGTCATCGAAATAGCGGCAGTATTAGTTACCCAGGAACGGGTAATAACATCCTGCCGACCCCTGACCCCACCATTGGGAGTTGTGTGTCCGAGGAGGACAAGGATGTCGCGATCCAGCTTATGAGACTAGGCGAAATGTCTAACATCTCGCATGGACGAACTTCCGCGTCGACTTTGGACGATACATTTAGCGGAAGAGCTGAACTTGCATCATCAACCGGTGCTACAAGTGACGCCTCTAGCGACAGCGAGAATGAGCTGCCGCCCTCGCGGCGCCAGAAGCTTGATTTCGCTGGAGCCAACCGTAAGGTCTACCAAACGACGCATAGCCACTTCATACCCCCGCGCGACAGCATCGATGCTAGCGGTGACGACGCCGATTACGAGGATGGCGCTGAAGATGGTCCACTAAGCGGAACCAAGTCAAACGACTCGAAGCCCAAGGCCCAGCAGCCTGGAAAGCTTCAAGCACCGGGTGCAAAAGCTTCCAAGGCTAGGGTTCCCAAGGCTCCTAAGGCTACTAAGGCAAAGAAGAATAATGTTGCTGCCAGCCTCGTTGGCCCGATGTCACCCGCGTCTCTGCCGAACCAGTCGCGCAAGCCTTCTATCGCGTCGACTACGCTAGCTCCGGGTCAGTCGGGTGAGGATGATCAACCCGACCTATCTACGAAACCGCGCTGCCAACGTTGCCGCAAGAGCAAGAAGGGTTGCGACCGACAACGGCCCTGTGGTCGCTGTCGCGATGCCGGCCTCAGCGCCGACCAATGCATTAGCGAAGACGAAGGCAACGGAAGAAAGGGTCGCTATGGCCGCCACATGGGTGTCCCCATTAAGACCGCTGATATCTCCGGACCACCGACTCTTCTGCCTGCCGCCCCTATTGCGACCCCCGCAGTAGCGGGTGATAAGAACAAGAAGCGAAAGCGGTAGGTCATCTGATCTACAAATAATGCGCCAATACACATGGATACTTGACTGCGTATCATACACGGCGGGAAACTTGCTAAGTCTACCGACTAGTGCCGCCTTTTTTCTCAACTACACCTACCCCGAGTTCTGATGATCGTATTCATCGGCTTCAGTCGCAAAATATTGTCGCTGACGGGATACGTCTATATGCACAACATCACATTACTTTGAATTACAGCATAAACGCGATGTGTGCATCTACGCTAGTGTGAAACTCTGCGATATCTAAGGAGGGAGGCGGATCATGGGATGGCGTGTCTTGTTACTCTTCGTCGGAGTTTTATTCCTACTGGGATTGGAAGGGGCGTAGAGGAAACAGGTATTAATATGGGCCTCGCGGCCGTTACACTCCTTTTTATCAAAACATGGAACGCTAGGTACAATTATCTCGCGGGGGGGGTCATCGGCGTTGGATCGTACTTGCTTGTCAGTTCATCATTCACAACGTCGCCAACCTTAGCTACAAGATATTGTGCCGAGTCTTTGACTCAAAAATAAGTGAGCTTTGGAAAAAGTAATCTGGGTGCGTTTCAAAAGGGAGAAGATGGAACGGCAGCAAGGAAAACAAAAAGCCGGAGTGCTAAAGGAGTCCGCTGCCTCGAGGGCGAGGGATGCATGACAGGTGGTCCTACTGTCAGCGGATCACAGGGCGTACGAAAGGCCGGACTTGGTAGCCGTACGGGGGTGGGAAATTGTGTTTTTTCAAACGGGGTTATCCTGCTTCTCCTATATTTTTTGGCGGTCCATACTTGTTTTGAAGCTTTTCGCATTGTGTGTTCTCTTTTCCTTGCCTGTTCTTTAATCGCTTAGCTAGCGAAAATGAATGTTAAATATCATGAAAACTCTAGCGGCAAATATAAACGATGCTCATAACTACAAGACGACATATGTACGTAATTTTGTGGGAGCGCATATATAAAACAAGTAGTTGATAGACTGATCGTCGTTGGAGTTTCGGCGGATGCGTGCGGTATTATATAAAAGTTGCACTCCGACGTAGTAGTGTACCTAAGATATATATAACCAGGTCGTGCAAATCAGTTTTTGAAAGTGCCATGTTTTAGTCTTGAGACTATCGGGCATCATCCCATATAACACATAGATTTTTTTTTTATTTTTTTTTTTTTTTAATGGACCGCATCTGACATGTTCGTGGCTCGCAAAGAAGGTCGAAAGGAGAAGTCGGACGGGGTTCAAACCTAAACTAAAGCGGCGTCGTTCTGGACCTAAAATAAGAAGCTAAAGGACCTCATCGAAGCTGATGATTGGCTGCGCATTCGGCAGTTACCGCCAGTCAAAATAAATCCCGGGGTTCGTGTGACGTTGAGTTAAACTAGATCGGTGACCCGCTATTCCCTTTATAAATTAGCGTAAGACTCCCCTGGCAGCTAGCCGCCTTGGCACTAGATCAGAACAGCGGCTTGGATCAGCTTCCGTCTCGAGCGTTTCCTAGGTTAGTATCTTCCTTCTTCACACAAATCCTTCACCGTCGCCCACTTCAGCCACTTGTAGCCGAAACTTGAGGCCGATAAAAAAATGTATATTTATTTATTCCATTAAAAACACATAGTAATAAATTCTCCACTCATTATTATTGTTGTTATTATTATTATTTTTCTCCTCTTCCTTCGTGTCTTGGGTATCAACCCAGGTACTATTTGCGGATAGCAATATCACGATACCAAGCTCGTGAAGCTTTGGTACGGGAAAGAGGAGAAAATAATATTTTTCTGGAATTGATGCCCAGGCCGCGGTCCATGAACTGAGAAGCTCCAACTGAGGATCCTACCGAGACCCTATCGAGATGGCAATGTGGACTAGAAGCAGGCTAGATTCCTTCTTCACCGTTGTTCTGCTCCAGTCGGTGCGCTTTCGGTAATGAGCTACTAGCCCTAGACACCCAAGCACACATCTCGTGATATTGTGCAATGTGTGCAATGCGCGTTTGTTATCGTCACGTTGGAGGACCCTCCGAAGTCTCCGTGGCAGCGCGCAAGCTTCCGGTTCGCTACGATGCGTGAGAGGATCTACCAACGTTCACGATGGGTATGGAACGTGTCTTGGGGATGGCACGCTTGCGCTACGCTGGGAGGGCGGCCAGACCGTCGCCCCTTATGCGCTTTACTCCACATGGAAATTCCATGACAAGCCCACGCAGCCGTTAACGGACGTTGGGGCCCGGGCCCTTGACCTCCCTGCAACGTCGTGACCACATCGTGAGATTTTGCTAGGTAATATGTTCCGTTGGAGTTTTGGGTTTTGGTTGAGCTATGAAAAATTTTGGAGGGTGCTGTTAAGTATATGAAGGGGCCGCATCGTGAAGTTCAGCATCATGATTATCACTCTTGCCATCTTCCTCTCCAGTTTAGCAATATATCGAGCTCCTTCGACATCTCAACCAGCCACAATTTTTATATATTGCCTATCATGGTCTCCGTTGAGCAAATCAAAGAGACTGATCATGCGGTAGTCGTTACTTCCCTGGCCAACAGCCGGGTATCGCTCACGCATCCTGACGAGAGCGTTGCCCCAAAACCAAGCATCGACGACGAAGTCGACTACCCAGACGGAGGTGCCGTCGCCTGGCGTCAAGTAGTAGCCTGCCATTTCATCAATGCGATGGCTTGTGGATACGGTGCAGCTTTCGGTATCTATCAACTTTACTATACCGAATCGCTTAAGCTTCCTGCATCGCAAATCTCGTGGATCGGGTCCGTCCAGATCTTCCTGAACAACTTGATCTGCACTGTAGCTGGGCGGCTAGCGGATGCGGGATATGCGCGGGAGACGGTTCTCGGCGGCTCCTTCGTCGCTTTAATAGGCACTTTCATGAGTAGTCTCGCCACTGAATACTGGCAGATTTTTCTCTCCCAGGGAGTCTGCACAGGTCTAGGTTTGGGTCTAATGTACATGCCTACCATCACCATCGTCGCGTCGTACTTCAAAAAGAGGCGCGCCCTAGCCCTAAGTCTCTCTACAGCTGGAACCGGAACAGGAAGTATAGTCTTCCCTGCAACGGTCCAATACCTCATACCTAAGATCGGCTTCGCTTGGTCTGTCCGATGCGCAGGCTTTGTTGCGCTCTTCATGGTCGTTGTCATGAATGTGCTCCTCAAACCCCGTCAACTCCCTAAGAGAACCGCTCCCATGGTGGAGTGGGTCGCCTTCAAAGAGCCCCCTTACGTACTTTTTGTTGCGGGAACATTCCTAGTCTATTGGGCCTTATATTTTGGTTATTTTTATGTGAGTATTATCCACACCCACGCTATGGGTTAGGGTACACCATCGAGGACACAAATTTTCTAATTCCTATATGACTAGATTAACACATACGCTATTACGGTCGCATCCTTTACACCTACGTCCGCCGTCTCATTACTGCTTATCACGAACGCAGTTGGTATACCAACACGACCAATCATCGGTTATCTCGCCGACACTTATCTTGGCTCTATCAATGCTTTTATCCTGTCGACCATCACCCTGGCCGTTGCCTTCTTCGCATGGATCGCTATCAATACACCATCCACTATGTACGTCTTCGCGATCCTCTTCGGCATCACAAATTCTGCGGCCCAGGCTTCCTTCGCCAGCGGTCTGGCCAGTCTGACCAAGGACCCTGTCAAGATGGGTACCAGGTTTGGCATGTGTTGTACTATACTAGGTTTCGCGACCGTTGCCGGTCCCCCGGTTGCGGGTGCGATCATAGATTACTGCGGTGGCCAATATCTCTGGGCTCAGGTCTGGGCTGGCTTGGTCACGATCCTCGGGGCAGCTACCTTGGCTGTGGCTAGGTATAAAGTCTCGGGCCCCAAGTTGATGATACAGGTATAGATTAATGCGCCGGCGGCATTGTTATCACATAGCCGCCGAGCTGTATGAACAGTTAATGGGATATGGGCATGGTTTGGGAGTTCAATATATTACTACTATATGATGGACTTCTCACACCATTCCCCGCTATAATGGTTACTCTGTTACAATGATGTATAGATAGGAGGGGTGTTTATGGACACTTCTCGGCATTCGGCTTCAGCGGGAATGGCTAGGAAGAAAAAAAAGGAAAAAGGAAAAAGGAAAAGGGGAATTGCAATGGGTTTGAGGAGTAGATCTTTGGGGTTACGAGTTACGACTTCTCCTTTTTTTTAGCATAGCGTTTTCACAGAGCCGAGATATTATTTAATGATTTAAATGCTTTGATACCTACCTAACACTCTTTTCCGCGATGCAGATAAATGCATAATTCTATGGACTCAACCATGAGAAGATTTGGTGTTTCATTAGGGCATCAGGTTAAAACAATGCAATACGGGTCCGCTCATGTAGATCTTGATATGTATGACACGCTCTAACTTGGAAAACGGTATCAGATCTTCATATGTGGGTTCGTCGAACGTTTAGGTGCCACTTCTTTGATATTCCTTAATATATATATATATATATATAGGTACACTATATAATAATCATATAGTGGCAACAAGGTAGCAACGTGATAAGAAGTGAATCGTTATTGGCTTGCTCCAAAATCTAAACTCCGACGAGCTTGGGGATCGGTACGACTCGCGATCTAGTGCATGGCGATTCGTAAGTGGTACTACCTGGACTACTTGTAGTTTACGTGCAAATGTATAATAGCTGATCGAATCCGCCGATTTCTCGATATAAAGTAGGGTTTACTACCCTCCCGGTTCACTTGTGTTGCCACCTGATTTCTTCGTGGTATGATTAAGCGCGTCGTTATACGAATTCATAAGCCGCGTGTAATACGCCGATTCCTCGGTGTGTAAAGAGCAGCTATTCGACGACCGTCACGGATCGAGATAAAGCCCGGTTGCACCAACGATTATGCAACCGCAATCCGATCCTCCTGCGCGTTCGGTCGGCAGCACCTGCTGGGCCACCGCTGGGCCACTGCGAACCTACCGGCTTATTATACGGAGGTCGCATCCTACTTTATACACCGACGATACTCGTAGCATTGCCGCCCATACTAGGTGCACGTGCGCCATTCCGTGAGGCTGTCTACCATTATGGATCAGAAGCGAAGATATCAATCAATCACATCCATTGATCCGAATTAATTGACTGACGATTGCGTAGATAGTAGGTTACCCCTTCCTACCCCTTCCTACCCCTTACCATGATACCACAAGTATTTACTATTAGTTATATTGCGTATATAGGTAGGTACCTTAGGTAGGTAGTTAATAAATAATAGGTAACAAGGTACGAAGTACAATATGTACAATATTACGTCGATAGCAGGTGAAACTCTACTATTTATGCTTCACTAGCTCCGAACCCCCACAAACCGTTGTACATTACAAACTCAATTTGATGATGAAATCAAACACGCTCATTGGATTCCGGCTTTATGGGATGTGTAAGCCTGTAAGCCAAAAAGGCTACACGACGCAGCTACGTTATCGTTGTGGCTTGCTGGGCTTTCCGGGGCTTTCCAAGGTTGCTGACATGGCGTCTTACCCACCTGCATGCAATTAATCTAGCCCCAATAGGTAAGGTGTCATACCAAACGGGGTAGACTGCATCCCTGCTAGACCTCTTATCTTTCCCCAAAGCTCTCCGTCCGGAGCTTTTCCATTTATGCTTCCATCAATCATTTTTACTCTTTTCTAAACAACCCCCTATCGAACCCCCATCTCGAAGACCCCCCTCGTCGTCGAGACTGTCTACCTAGGTACCTATTTATACTACATATATTACTACTACTTACCAGCAACACTAATATAATACGTTTTCGCCATTGTCGTTTGGAGGGTTACCACCATAATGTCCACCATCCTTCTTCCAAAGTTGCTTACAGGCTGTAGCAGGATATTATGTAGAACTGCAGAACCATAGCATCCGTGCCACCCACGGGCATGGGTAGTATTAACAAGCAATAAATAAGATAAATGGAAGTTGGACCCTGCCACCTGACAGCTAACATGCTTGCCAAGGTTCAAGCCTACGCAAAAGTCTTGCACTTAAAGTTCCATGGAAGTCACCCTTCCAGCGACGATGTTTAATATCAATATGAGGGTGTCTGCCGAGAACGGGACTCGTCGTCTTTCGGTCGTATTTCTACCTCCGTACACAAACCCGCACTCAGCCGCAACTAAGCATTCGATAGTCTAAAGAACTAGGTTAGAAAGGAAATAGACGACTACCGGTTGTTTGTATAGTTGAAACTGGTTTCAAGCTGCCATGGTCTTCTGCCGAAAAGATTTGCGGAGTAAGATCTCTAGAAGGGGGAACTAGGGCCAAGATGTTTAACCTAGGACCAACCATTTCGCGGGGTAGCGTCCGCCAGCGACCAGGCATCACCAACCCTAGGAGGTTGCTTCTTGCCAAGTATAGTTGAATATCCGTCTAGGCGAGGCCGGGGGTGTTTAATAACGATGCAATCAAATCCTGTCGCTGATTTGCCGAAAGTGCATATCCAGGTTCTGGACCCTCTTCTCTCCCCCAGGCCACTGGGAAGCATCCCAGACCGAATGGATTAGATTAGATGGATGGACGGATGGGTGGGTGGATTGGTCGGACTCAATCCTTACGAAGATTTCATCCCATTATAAACAAGTTTGCAAGACCACGGACCTGCTTGCCCTTGTATTTCTCTGCGTTCCCGCCGTTTTCCTCCTGTCTTCTTCACCGACTTAGCTCAACTACACAAATAGGTGATAGTCAGCAGTCACCATGGCAGCGATACGGACTATAGACGAGAAGGCCGAAATAGACCATCCCGAGGCGCTCGCGCTCGAAACTAAGAGCCAGGGCTCCTCGGAGGCACCCAGCTGGACTGCAGAGGAAGAAACCGTTGTACGCAGGAAGTTAGATTGGCAATTGGTGCCAACAGTCACTTTATTATACCTTCTTTGCTTCCTTGACCGGTATGACGCTTCTAGAATCGCCGATGCTTCGACCGATGCTAATTAGCGAGACAGAATAAATATAGGAAATGCCCGTATTCAGGGAATGCAAGAGGATTTGGACCTGTTCGGATACCGGTTCAACATCGCGACTAGCATTTTCTACATCGTTTACTTGACGATCGAGGTACCGTCCAACATCATACTTAAGCGTGTCGGTCCTCGATTCTACCTGCCCGGACTGGTTGTCGGATTTGGTGCCGTATCCGTAGGGACGGCTTTCGTAAAAACGTACGAGCAATTATGCGCCGTTCGTGCGTTGTTGGGTATTTTCGAAGGCGGAACTATGCCCGGGTTGGCCTTCTTCCTCAGCTCTTTCTATAAACGAGAAGAGCTCTACTTTAGAATTGGCATTTACGTTTCGGCTGCATCGCTTGCCGGCGCATTCGGTGGGTTGTTGGCCGCAGGTTTCTCGCAGATTCCCGACTGGGGAATTGCTGGCTCGAGGTTGCACACGTGGCGTAATATTTTCTTCTTCGAGGGTATTATCACTATTCTCTTCGCCGCATTCGCGCCCGTCATCCTGCCTCAAAGCCCCGAGACATCGGGGGTACTTACGGAACGCGAGAGGTGGATCGCTGCCGAACGACTTCGCCTCGAGCACAAGGCTAGTTCCAACGAGAGGGTTCAGACACGTCACGTCAAGCGAGCGTTGTTAAACATCAACAACTATATTTGTGCGGCGGGTTTCTTCGCTATCAACATTACCGTCCAAGGTCTTTCCGTCTTCATGCCTACTCTTCTTAAGGAATTGGGTTGGGAGTCACTTACTGCGCAATACTACACTGTTCCCGTGTACGTTGCCGCCTCGCTTATCGCCATCGGTATCGGTTTCGTCAGCGACAAGACAAGGATGCGCGGTATTTACCTGGGCTTGTTCACGTTTCTTGGTATTGCGGGCTTCGCGATGCTCCGATGGGGTTCGGGTAACCAACTCAAGTACGCCGCCGTTTACCTTTGTGCCGTTGGCGCTTTCCCCGGCGGGCCCGGGTTCCTTTCTTGGGGTCTTAACAATGCGGCCGGACCGGCGGTGCGGGCTGTAACTAGTAGTTGGATTGTCACGCTGGGTACTATGGGCGGTATCCTGGCTGTCTGGGCTTACCTGCCTAACGACGGGCCTTCGTTCCCCATCGGCCACACGATCAATCTTGTCGCGCAAATCTTCGCCCTATTCCTCTCGTTCGGCGGCATCGGATACTGTCTATGGGAGAACCGCGTGCGAGCCCGTGGTGGGCGGGATAGCCGTCTTGTGGGCTTGACGGAAGAGGAGAAGGCGGATCTAGGGTATAGACACCCTGATTTCCGCTACATCGCGTAGACTGTGTCTCGGGTGCTTTTGGTATTGTTAAGCCGCGTGTTCTTCGGGTATGCACGTAGCGATGAGTTATGCTACTTAGAGTACTTCGACGCGTTTTCGAAGATGGATTGGATGGGGTAGCGTCATCGTTTATGGAAATATACCTATTTAACCTAGAGTAGACGACGCCACGGGGTGGAACTTTGATGTAGTAGAATATATCTATCCACACGAACACAAAAAACTAGCTAATCTACGGGTTTACCGTCCTCTAACGACTGTGAATTGCTTCATCATGACCCTCGTTTCCCCTCTACTTAGAGCAGCCCACCACGATCCATCTCTTAGCCAGCTCTCCGTCGAGGACGCGATGTTGAATCCGGTTTTGCGGCCCCGAAGCCTTCGCTTTCCGAAACGGGACACGCGGAGCGGTGGCGTTCCGGCGTTTATGCACGTAATATGCCGGATGTGCGTGCGTGTCCTAGATAAGGCAAGAGGAGGTTGTGTATGGGGGGTACGCTGCTACGTACTATGCGTTTATCGCGCCTAATTCGTGCGTACGTCCGACGCGGTGAATTTGTGGGGTGTGGATGGGGGATGTGGGAGGGTGTAGAAGGGGTAGGTTGGTGGAGGTTGGTGGATGGGTTTGGGGCGGACTTAGGGGCGGTATTGAAATGGAGAGATGAAGATGAGTCTTGCTCATTGGGGATGTAATATATACTACATCTCGATATGGCATTATTTCGAGGATTGATGTTTATGAAGGCGAGTATAAAATTTAGACCGTTCTATTTTGTGTGTTAGCTGGTACGGTAGTTTGTGAAAAGATCGGTCGATAGGGGACGAGAGCTTCTTTCGTGCTGGTCCCCACGTGGGAGAGACGATGTCTCTCTTATGGGTCTCTACTGGTAGGTCGATTATAGCCATCGATGTTGGTTCCTCCCGAGAAGTCATACAGATAGGGATCTAGGCAGCATAGGTATATGTATATCCAGAAAGTGTTGTCAGGTCTCAATATATTAATGGCGCTGCTGTTGGGCGCCGATTTTGGCGATTTTGCCTTTTTAGATAGTGTTCATAACAAGTGTTTTATTGGTAATTGATGGGATGATGGCTATGATATACAACTTCCTTTGCCACCTAATTCGAAGGACGACAAAATGTAAAGATTGAGTAGATGTACCATAGTAGGGAGCTCGAACGGTTCAACAATTTGAACCCGATCGCTCGATCACGTAGAGTCTGCGATACCTTGGTGTTATACAAGACGTGGAGATTATCTGGTAGTATTTTTGAACTAATATCCTGGTGTCGATGCCATAGTTTCGTGGCCAAGAATATGGGATCGCCTAGGTAGTAAATAAGGGGAAGTGAACACAACTTGTCTCTCAAGGCAATTTTTCCAATTCAAAAACTACTCTAGTATCACTATCGTGGATATAATATGTTGGTCTTAAGTCATATATGGATAATATAATGTACCGATCATCTTAAATATGGGGAGATATCAGATGACAGAAAAGAACTATGTGAATATATATATAATTTCCTTATATTTCTACCTTGGGAGAGATTACATGGCCATGGAACTGTCACAAAATAAGTGAATGATTATTATAGGTGGAATGGTTGTATTGATACAGGACCATTCCGTCTACTCCCCTTTACCGCTATGGTAGTTAAATCTTCCAAGTTTATCTATTGTTTTCCTATTAGCTTTACGAGTTTTACGAGAACATCGGTAGTTTATACCGCTATGTCGCTTGGGATGACATAGAAATCATGCTTTTAGATTATTGAAATTCCCCTGGTCAGTCTATGGCGGCATATAAAGCCAAATCTACTATTATCACAAAGGATAATGGATACCATCATGGTAGGAATAGGGTACCTAGGAAAATGTATCATGTAAAATTCAAGAGGGTACCAGTCGCTGAAGGATATAACTGAGGATTATACATATATGATATGTTATGCCCACTTATATTTTTACGAATCTTACTCAACACAATGTGACAAGTTGTTTTATATCATACTTTCTTATATACCTATTTATACGTCTATCTAAGACCCGGGTCCTTTTTGTAGAATATCCAAGACCTTCAGCATAGTCTTCGCGAGTCCCCTCCCATCCTGCCAAGCATCATCATGCGGTCCCGTAAGATCCTTCACAAGCAAGACCTTAACCCCATCCTTCTCCAATCTCTCCGCCATTCCCTCTGTCTCCGGCATGTCCACCAGCTCATCATCCACCGAGTGTCCCAGCACCGCCAGGCCATCGTACCAATCACCATAACTCCCCGCGCACTTCATCGGCGCGACTTCATCCCACGTATCCTGCGGCCCAAACGCTCCCTCTAGGAACCCGGCGTAATCGCCATTAAACCGCACGTTAAGACCCGTCATATCGTAAATCCCCTCGATACCGAATACCGCAGCAGGCAACTCTATCCTAACATCCTCAACACTCGACATCCTCGCCAGCAACTGATACGCCAGACATGCACCCGCCGAATGTCCCACGAGCACATACCTCGTCCCGAACCCAAACCTATGCTGCAAGAACGCGATCGCGGACCGCACATCGTCGAGATGATCCGGATGCTTGGCACCGCGGAACCGGTTCGCCGGGGTCGTCGCCGGGTCCTGCGGGAACTCGGGATGCGGACTTAGGCGGTAATCGAGGGAGGCCCAGGAGGCGATGGGGAGAGCGCTAAGAGGCCTACCGTTCTCGAGGAAGCGCGATATGACCGGTGCAAAGGTCTCGTGCGTGATGCGCGGGTCGCGCCATGCGCCGCCGTGGATGTATCTAATTACGGGGAAACGGCGCATGTTAGTTTACACGGTCTGCATCTAGATAGATAGCTTTATATGTTATGCGAGTGAGATTCACACGATCCAATATTTAGTTTTCGCCGTCTCGTTGACGTCGAGGTCCCAGATCCCTACCCGCTGGAGCTCGTGCGCGCCATACTGGTGAATGGTGTATTGTAAGGATGAAGCCATGAGCTTAGACTCTGGTACTAACTAGCGTAGTACGAATTGGCTGTGGAATGCTAATGGGCTGACGAGCTGGAACTGTGATACGCGAGAGGAAGCATATTTTGCGATAGGCATTGATGCTGGGATTATGACGCATGAGGGGGATGTGACAATCTCAATGCGGCGCTCTTAGTACATATTAGTCTTTAAGTGCATATTACTCTGCTTTGATACTGTCAATATGCTTATTCTGGTGTGTATATTTTTACGTAGGTCGTAATAGGGAGGCAGCTTGCATGCATTGTAAGCCGAATCGTGATATTCTTCAGGGGATTGCGTAACTCCAAAGTTTTGCAACCAACCATTTTCTTCTCGCCCAATGCTACTATTCGCGGAGAGCTCTTCTTAGGTAGCTATGGTTTAGAAGGAAGGAGGCTGTGCTATTCTCCAATTCGTAATTCGTACGCATACAAATGCCGCTGTGATGATACTATTCGAAACCGCAGCAGCTAATTTTCTATTCGCCAATGGCTCGAAGCGAATGCTGTGAAACTGTGGCCGAAAGAGCTCAACGGGTACGTTGCAATTCTTCTGTTCTTATGTAACAATTTATCTACGCGATTGGATCGTGTGCCTTTAAGATGCCCAATAGGGGGGCAAATTCACGAACTGACGTTGGCTCGAGGTGAATGACTCGTCACTTTACTTTACCTGGTCTGAACTAGACATCGGGACTAGCCAATTATAAACGAGTGATGGTTTTTTTTTTTTTTTTTTTTTTTTTTTTTTTCAAAGGCGATGTTATGGTAATGGAGGGTGACGTGAATGTTGATCCGGAGAATAGAACCGATATCTCGCATACTTACTGGTCCGCTATGTGCCCTTTGCTTTCTGACTATTTGGAGTTTGTGATGCGTTGCGGCGACGACTACGGACAAAATCGAGCTTAATGGCGGAGTACAAAAGAGCGGAACGGGTAGACCTTGTTCCTAAAGTATTTTTTTATTATTTTTTTTCCATCGTCGGACCGAAATATGTAGAAAATGGAGCCGACTTGTCGAGACTTCGGCCGTATTGGCCAAGAGGGGGAGGTTTTCATATTCATTGTGGGATGACACCAACGTTAAGACCTAAAAGTCTAACCTAGCTCTTTTCAGTGCAACATACACCAGATAGAAATGCGATGTCGGCAGGCCAAGGACTTAATGACTCCAAGGCTGAAAAGTGGCTTGCAAGATTTTGCGATTCCATCGTGGCCGATGTGCTTCACGAATCCCGAGTCTACGGCGCAGGCTAACTGATATCGGCAAGGTCCGGTTATGAACCCGAGCCAGAATCTGGCCCGTTCATTCTCGATGCGTGATGAATCACCCGATTCGTTAGATGTTGTTGTGGATTTGTTCCAGGGAGATTTCGACTGGTACTTTACGAGCCTCCTACCGGATTCGAAATGTCGTCGACATGGTCGGGACGAAGGATTTCCTCCCCAGTCAGGAACCCGGATACCATACCCTTAAACAGGGCTGAGAGTTGTGAGACATGCATAAAAATGGGCTGAGATACGTGATTGGTGAAATTAGGACGACGAGCTGCAATAGAAGTTTCCTAGAAACCCTTTCTCAGACGTTAACCCACCCTTTTTCTCCCCTTCTTCACTTACGATGATCTCTTGTGCCATTTGGGGGTCACTTCATAACCATGATGTTACATAACCCGCGTAGTAGTAGCAGTCGACAGTACGATAGGCAAACCGATCTTACTCCGATACCCATTATCGTCTGGTGCTTTGTGAGTGTAGTTATCTATCTTCCAAACGCGAAGAGTCGTCGAGGATGTTTGAAATGATGAAACATGCGGGGTATGTGATAGGGAGTGCTGCTATGGCTTATGGTTCCAAGATGTAGGATAACGTGGTAAACATCATCAAATCGTGGGCGCTCGTCCCCTTTGGTATGTTGATTATTCTAACTACCAAGACTCCTCCATTGAAGAATTGAGATTTGAATATTCTCGATTGAGTATCTTGCAGTAAACTACTGCTTCATGGGTTGAGTTTCTTGCTGATCTGCATAACCGAATTGAATGACTAGCAGAATAAGGTGATAGAGGTCCCCATTCTAATCCCGGATCGTGAGGTACCGGACTGGGAAAAAATTGAAGCTAGGGGGTCCATTGTCCACAACGAATGCATGTCGAATACTGTACATGTAGGCGGTGCAATGCCCCTGGCTAATAAAGATACCTTGGTTTTGCTAGTGTCGCGGTAGTTTGCGAGCTTAGCAAAAGAGCCTTGAAGCTAAGGGTTTAACAGATCTTTGATACTTTTCCTCGACCCTAGAAGTTAAGAGTAAGAAAGTAAGAAAGTGAGAAAGTAAGAAAAAAGTTAATTATCGTGAGGTTTTTGTTTCACATGACGACTTGGTAGTTCTAGGCTTTTCTAGCTTCAACACTGGCATTCCGCATTCCTTCGGGGGACGTATCCGATTCTTTTAGTTGGTCTCGGTTTGTAAGTGTTTAATATGTACGCATCTGACGCGGCTTTCTCGCATATGCGTACCTATCTACCTGTGCAATGCATGTAAGTAATCCGTAGTCTATTATGTACCTCATATACATACCTAAGTAGTCGCGTGCAACTTCTTTTTTTTCTCTTTTTTTTTTCTTGGGGGTTGCCAAAGCGAAAGTCTACCAGAGTCGAGTATTTGTCGTCTCACACAATTCGGGATAATTTGTGTTGCATTCAAAACAAGGTCAAGATCGACTCCATTACCTATGGTACCTACACTTGCAGTAGTACTATGTACACCAAACTAATAAATCGCACCAAAATCGCACCGGTTCCAACTCAAATGCGTGTAACATTTAGTACCTAATACTGTAGGTTAGAGGTTAGGTAGACAAGAGGCACCTACACCCTATCTATGATATGCTTATATAGGTGCCTATATCTTAATAATAAAGAGTATATGCAATAAAAAAGACTTCTGCGCTAAGACAAATCCCCTCTTCTTCACGGGATGCTTCATTTTAATTCGTCAACTTACAACAACGTTTCGCTCGTTTAACCGGTTAATTCATCCCTTCTCTGTAGGCCGCGATGAGAAGGCCCAGAACACACACACATCTTGCAGAGTAATACAGCAAGATTAATTCCCGTTCGTACGTGCAGGACAAGGTGTATGTACATGACATATGCAGGTGTATGTCAAAGCACCGGATCCGCAATTGCTTGAGCACTTTGGCACTTTACCTTGTTGATAAAAGATGCATGAAACTCCTTGTCGTTGGGTCCATTATTACAAGGCTCCGCATAGTACCGACAAGGGTTTGAGGCTCTCAGTCCTTTCTCAGCTGCGAGACTCGCCAGTCTCGCCAGTCTCCGGATTCTCGTACCGTCTCATTAGCTTCGGCTCTCGCCCGGGGCAGCATCGGGCGTCTGATGATCTTAGGGAGTCCCAAAGTCCCGTTGACATCTAGTGTTGTTACCTTAATAGGCAATTCGCGATGACGATGAGCGAGCAGACTTCAATACATAGTACTCTTTCCAGGGGTCCCTTATGACATGCTCCCTCCAAGGCAGGGTTACCCCGAGATGTTACTCGTTATCATCGACCTTGATGTACTCAATAGCCTACCATGCTGCCGTACCATACAACAATGGTACAGAACGCCATCTATTCCCATACTCCATAAGACCCGAGAAGTCGTTTAGTCTGGCTATGTGCGCATTGTTCCCATCCCCACAAGGCCATCCCGTAGTGCTGGTCACACTTTGCCATTCCTCTTCAATGATACATACTAATACATACTATTACATAGTATACATATTGGCCGGTCCTGTAAACCTCTTTTTCTATTCTGGTCTTTCTTTCCGTTTCTCTTCCTTTTGTTCGTTTCCCTTAAGTCGTTCTTTGCTTGGCGCCTGGTAGACAGTATCTATCATGGCAGCCCAGGACCCAAACGCGCCTACAGACAGCAACGGCAGTGCTCTGGTGGCTACCGCCGTTGCTATGCTGACGCTATCATGGCTATCCGTCTCTCTAAGATCATTCGTCCGCGCTAAACTAACCAACGGATTCCAATGGGATGACTGGTTGATGTTGGCTGCTCAGGTTGGTTATATCTTCGACGCACTCACTTTGGATTTCTTATACTTACGTTAATTTTTGATAGGCCAACTTCACTATATCCTGCTCGCTTATTCTTACGGGAGTTCAGTTTGGGTTGGGGAGGCACAACGCATCATTAGACCAGCACGACGAGATCGAGGCTTTGAAATATCAAGCTCTGGCTACGGCGACGTACGTCTCTAATATGTGGTTGATCAAGCTTAGTATTGGCATCTTCCTACTTCGTCTCGCTTCGCAAAATAGGTACAAATATACTCTTTACGCGAGCATTGTTATCGTCAGCATATGGAGCATAGTTTTATTCTTTTGGAATATTTTTCAGTGCAATCCAGTCGAAGCTCAATGGGACTACACAATCCTCCAGAAGGACTCTAACGCTCGCTGTGTCTCGGCCGACGAGATTGTTAATGCTGCTTACGCACTAAGTGTTATGAGTGTCCTATCCGACTGGTTATACGCATTATTACCGGTTCCCATGCTTTGGAGCGTTAAGATGACGACGCAAGCGAAAATGACGGTAATTATGGTCTTAGGTCTGGGTGTCTTCGCAAGCATTGCCACGCTCGTTCGGCTTAAATTTCTAGCCGATCTCACCGATATGGCAGATATCCTGCGTAAGTTTTTAGTTTTTATAAATGAGTTTTACATATTGGCTATAAAAAAGTTATGGAAATATACATGCTAACTGGTTACCCTCATTGTAGACGCTGGCACTGATGCTATGGTGTGGACATTAGTTGAGCCCGGAGTTGCTATTGTCGCATCAAGTCTTGTTACAATTAGACCTTTACTCAGGTTATGGAAAATTAAGGGATTCGGCGGTACCAGTGGCCAGAGTCGCCCAACTTATCGATTTAATAACAGTCACCCGATGTCGCGTACGAATCGATCAACCAAGATGCCGGCCTTCGGATCCACCGATGTTACCCTTGTAGATATCGAAGCTGGTCATTCCAAAGGGTCTAAGTCGCGCTCGCCAATCGCTAGGTCGTTTGGCGGAAAGATTCAACGATCTTTGTCGTTATCAGACGCTGGAAGTATGACGAGCAAGAGTTTCCGATCCCGAGCATCATCCGATGCCACAATGGGTCCGGGAAAACTACCCCAGCGCTCTCGATCAATCTCGGATGCCGATACTATAGCGGGTAGGAGCCACCGATCTCGACCTTCATATATGTCGAGAGTTCATGAGGCGCCTATCGAAGAGGACGACGGGCGGCAAGACTATGTGGAAAGTGGATCCAGAAGGATGAATATCAAGAGCGAGATGTACATCATTGAAGGCAACACAACACCCACGACACCCACAGCGCCCGTAGGAGCCTATAGACGAGATGATGAGACATGGTTAGCAGAACAAGATTCATCAAACGACGGATCCTTCGAGCTTAGCCGCGTTCAATCCCAAAACACCGGTGTTAAGAACTCGATACAGCTAACAAAGCCACTGCCATCATTACCCTCAAACCGAAGGTGAACTTCGCATAACCGAATTCCAGCAAAAATTGCAATATATAAAACTTCGAGACGATGACTATGATACTAAATATGGAGATACCTACAGCGTCGACTTGATTTACTTTCGCTTCTCTTTTCGATTCTTCTAGATGTGTGAATGGATATTTATATCGGGACATACCCAAAAAGGCTGATTGATATATATAATATGGGTTGGCTTATTGGCGGAGGCTGGGCCACTGGGGAAATTTGTGGAAATATTATAAGGGTTCACGGGAAACAATGGGAAACAGAAGATATCCTTCGCTGTCGAAGAGCAATCTCGGCTTTGGGCTGGTTATTATGTCCTGGATATCTTTTCACTAAAGAATCTACGGGATATACGGGCGAAGGCTATCATGCCGCCTTAGGGTTATACTACTATTATTATTTGGCGCCGAGGGACTTGGAGCTAATTTGCCTCGACGAGGTCTGATGATCTAGCTATTGGGAGGGGTTTCATGGGAACGAGGGCAATCAACGCCCGAGAGGAAGACTACGCAGCTTTTGGGGATGTTGACAATAGGGGATTTGCAATATACATGATGTGACAAATGACATATAATCACAATGTATATCAACGACTAAACGGTAATTCTTAAGAAGACATATTATTCTTGACTTCTTAACAATACGTCTTGTATATTTCAATTGATAGCAATAGTCAAAAATAGCAAGTATTTTCACCGAAACAAAAGTTGCGGCTCCAAATCCAGTGGTCTGCATCAGATTGGATCGCTATAACCCAGTACTTATTCCAAGCGAAGCGAAGGCGGCGTAGCCGTGATCGGCAAATACGAATTAACGAGCAGAATCGCTAAGTACCTACCTGCTTTACGATTATACGATTATTATTTTAATAATAGGTGACAATTAGATACTTAATATCATCACAATAATAGCAAACGTCTAGTATAGCATTCCCAGGACCGGGTCTATTCACGCGGCCAGCGGCTTGGCTGTGTACGAGTGAGTGGGGAGTCAGTTGCCGTAATATGAGTTGATAGGCAACTGGGTTTGTTGGTCCCTTATTTGATTGATGTGGGAAGTACATACCCGGCAAGTTTAATAATGTATTATTTACATAACTACCTACCTATTTACATACCTTTAGCAGATGCTTCGGGCCCAGCAGCAGATGATGACGATGCTGGAGTAAGGTAACCAGTTTCAAGAGAGACTTCATTTTTGGCGTAAGGATTTTTTTTTCGTCCTTTATCGTTCGTTGTTAGTTCGGATGTAAGAGAGTTTAGCCCAGCTACCTACACATACAGCGTTGGACGCGTCGAGCGTTAGAGAAACCCGGGTCATCAGCACTTCCCGGTGAACCCGCGACGGATGGTGAGGCTAGCGTTACATTCAAACAGGGTTAATTCTCCTAGTAAGACCCAGGGTGACGGCTCGTGGGCGCGAGGCCGCACGGATGGGTTTTCTTCCAGCTACGTATGTAAGAGTCACATTCGGTTCGCGTAAGGTACAATATGCACGGGTCTGTAAGGACTAGGTTTTGGGTATTAATGATAGAAAAGTGGCCGGGGTATCAAAACTAATTGTTTCTTCTGCCTAGGTAACCAGGCTACCGGGATGCTTCTGCTGGTTAGTTGAAGCCCAAAGGAAGCTAGCCAAGGACGTCAATAAGGACTCGTAGGCTTGGACTTGTTTTACACTAGCTCTCTATGAAAACAATCCGTAGCCTTCTCGAATGGTGCTAGGCGAGGTGTGAAATGCATACTATATCCACAAAGAAGTGATTTCATGGGAGGTCATTGATCTAGGCCTTCGATGCCTTCTAGACTGGGATCCCAATCCTCCTCTTCGTCCCACACAGGCGCCAGTACGAACTTGTTAAGGATCTGGCCCATCCCGCAGGCAATCCCAGTGCTCGCCTCGGGGTTCTGTAGGTCGATGTTTTGCTCGATCATGATGGCCGATGTTAAAAAGTCGGTTTCTGTGCCCATTCCCAAGCTCAGGATTGTACCTCCCCAATTGAATTCCACTTTGCCTGATTTGCGCACGACAAGTTTGCCGATAAGACCGCCTTCTGGTGGAAGTGTGGCAAACGGATCGTACTTTTTCTCCTTTTCCTTGTCTTCTTCGGTCTTCACCTTGTTAGCGGCAGTTCCGGCCGTATTTTCACGGAGCGTATGATCGGTATTTTCTTGCTCTTCGCCGTTGATACCGTCCGTAGGTTTGGCTAAAGGCGGGAGAATGGGAGGCAGCTGGAAAAGATACATCTGGTCATCTTTTTCCTGGCCCAGCGGCATCTCTTCGTCTTCTTCTTTCTCGCCATCTTTCTCCTTACTAGGGGGGTCATCAAACTTGAATGTTTCTAGCTGAGTGTTTAGGTCGTATATAGTTTGCAAGATTTCGGGATCCCTAGCTGCCTTCTCCTTTCGCTTTTTCTGTGCTACCGCAGCGCTAGTTTCATCTATTGTTGGTTTCTTTTTGAGTTCTGGCGAAGGAGGCGTTTTCACTTGGACTGCTTCAGGAATATCGGACATGTCGACGTCCATCGCTTCCGGCTCTGTGCCAGGTTCCCTCTTGATCTTAACTTGACTTTTCGGAGCAGCGTGCCAGACTTCACTGTCGTCTTCCATGCCAACCTCACGCATGTCCTTAGCCGCCTGCGCAACAAAGAGTTCGTCATCATCAGAAGATTGACGTTCCTCTGCTTCAAGCTCTGCCGTGGTCTTGACCTTAACTTCATCCTCTTCGTGCTGGGTCCGAAGAAGGCCGACTGGTAGATTTCCGGTCGACTTGTTGAAACGAGAGGGCTGGTAAAGAGGATTTCCTTCTTCGTCGTAGCCCGTAGACCCGTTGAGAAGGTCAACATTGACTCGGTCTTCGTTCTCTCGTCTAGGCCGATATCTAAGCGCATTGAATTGAGAAGTGAAGCCGCCTTTTGAAGAAGAGGCGCCGCCGTTATCCCCCCAACTCCGTCCCCCCGTGCCTCCTTTTACAATTTCTGTTTATGAATTAGTAAGCTAGTCATTCGATGGGATGAGATTGAGATGTCAAAAAATGGGTATACCTTGTGGTAATGCGGAGAATGGGCCGGAGGCGGTGACTGTTCTTCGGATAAACCCTCTCTGTGATGGATCGCCTCTACCACGACCTCGCCGTGCTCTTCGGTCCTCTACACGCTGCTGTCGTTCTTCCTCCTTAATCTTGACGGCCAAATCGCGATTTCTTTCTTGTTCTAACCTCGCTCGTTCTGCGGCATCTCGTCGCACGTTCTTAGGTCTGAATCGAACACCAGCCCGCGAAGCAACGACGCTGGGCGTTTGAGACTGTCTCGCCGATGTAGCGGTTGATGAGACGGACACAGGCGTACTGTCAACTGGAGTCCCTTCGGGGGGTGTATTTATAACCACCACATTGCTACTTTCTATAGAATTTCGTGGTTGTGATGAACTCTCGGCCGGATGAGATTCTGTATCGACAAGTGAGGCTCTACTTGTAGTATCCGACGATGAGTGACCAGCTCTAGCTGCTCCTCTTCCTCTTCCTCCCCTCGCACCCCCACGTGAACCACGAGGCGGCATATTTGCTATCTCATAGATATTCTGAGTAGTGATGATGAAGAAAAATCGAATGTGCTTGGATGTAAACTATTATATGAATTCTACCTTTTGATTTTATACTTGGAATGTTTTTAATAAGACTGATTGGAAAAGTTTATGGTGGGGCGAAGTTCTTGTAAGTGCGACCTTGAGCCGTTTGAAGACCCGCTTCATTGGAAGAAGATCCTAACCTAGTTGGTGGGGCACGATTTTGTATTGTACCTACATGTACTCGAGTCATTCCAAAGCAGTACCTCCTAAGATAGAACCTTATTCTGCAGCCTGTATTATTAGTATAATTCTAATTCTAATAATAATTCTATAAAAAGTCAAATGCTATTAAACTTGCCTTGAACGACATAGACATTCCGGTCCCCCATTCAAACATTTGAATGTACCTTTTATCTAGGCAGCTAGGTTAGGTACCTAGGTATAAGGTGATAATAGTTATATCTATTCCTGAACTGGATATCATCGAACGCACATCAAAGCCTGCTCGCCAAACTGCTGCTCGATGCTACCCTCTTGAACAAGCATCGATCCTATCCAGTCCCGTGCAGCTTCAACGGTTGCTGCACCGAACTTTACAACAATACATCCGCGCACGTTGGCTGCTGACCAGAGTATTTGCTTCTCCCTTTCCTCCGCTAACCTCATGGTTCGCCAACGTTCGAGCGGAGACTGAGGCGTTGCCTCGTCTTTCTCACGTGCTTCAGCGCTGCGGAAATCCCGAGCACCTAGTCGCGGTAGCGCTGCAAATTCGGATAGAAAGAAGTCACTAATAGACTTGGTCATAGGACCTCGCAAGATTAAAGTTCCCACGATAGCATGTCCATACATTGACTCTCGCAGCGTAGGAGACCCAATTGGCCTATTAGCACCATCTAAGATGATGGCGTCTCGGGCTAAAAGCCGGTCTTTGGATGTTGTGGTGTTGGAGGTAAACCACACTTCGTTACGTCCAACCCATCGACCAAGGCTCCAGTTCTCGCCTCGGGCTGTACGGCCTTGTGTAACCCAGTCTAACAAATATAGAGATGCGCCGGACGTCAGCCTGAAAATCTGTTTCTGCTCATATATGCTACTTTCAAATGGCTGGACGGGGTCCGGCAATAGACAAAGCGCACCACCATCTTCTATCTTGACGTTCAAATTCTGCCTTGTCACGATACCTGACGCAGAAGACCGAAAAATTTTGGTGTGGCCTTGAGTAACAATGCTAAGTCTTGCGCTTGGATGCACGTCGATGGAGAGGTTAATTTGATCACCGCCAACAAGCCCTCCGCCGTATGATAAGAGAAACACTAGCACACTCCCTGTTTCGGTGGTAGAAGCGGGTGAAATGAGTTTGAGAGGGTACTGGTATGTGATGCTCTCAATGGCGGAGGCATTGTTAGGCGATAACTTGATGACTATCCGGCCCTCTCCGGGGAGAGACGACGACTTTGGAAACGGTGAGGTCATCCCGTAAGTGAATTAGAATGAGAAAGATGTAAGTGTAGGGGGTTCATTTCATATTGGCGAGGGAGACGGCATCGAGGATTCGAACTGGAAGCAAATGTTCGTCATTGAGGCTTATCTTTCCGAGCTGCGTACGAGATGATAGTTACGTGATCTTGATTCTTCTAATTAGTACATAGTTAATCGCAGGGAGATATCACCTAACTCCCATATATTAATGCTGTGGTACTTAGGTAATTGTTAGGGGAATCATTCGAGACGATGCATTTTCGTAGATTAGGTTAGAAGATCAAATAGTCATCAAGTACCTACCTAAGGTTAGGTACCTAGGCACAATGTGAGAGAGTTGCAGCGTATTCTTTTTGAGCTAATACACTTAAGAGGGGTTCAATCTTAATGGGAACTTCTATCTACCTGCTAAAACGGAGGGGTTGCAATTAAGGTACATGTACTACGTAGGTACGCGCTACTTGGGGAGGCACGTACGCTCCCGCTAACTCGGAAAGGTGAGAAATAATATTGTATATTAGGATTCAATATTGTCAAAGTGGTATAATGCAAGTACCTAGGTACCTGAGCTGCTAAGGTAAGCCAGAAGGTAAAAGGATGGGCTCCACTTGCTAGGTAATTCTTGGAAGATTGGAATTGGGCAACTTTTGATTTTTGGCGAATCCAAACACGCTCCCCACCATTTTGACGCGCTTGAGTTGCCAAAGTTGTCAACTTGCAACTTGGAAAGCTTACCAAACGAACATATCCCCCTTCTAATCGACATTTCCAGTAATCGCATTTATTTAATGGTGGGAATGGTCGCATCGCATTAAATCTTTAATCCCATATGCCACCATCTAGATTGCCCCTAATGGAAACCGACGATAATAACGCGACCTCTTCTCCCGCGTCCGTTCCCGACAATTCGCGAAGAAGATCGGGACGCGTTGTAAGAGCACCTCAGAAATTCTCACCTGAGGCGAATTCATCACAGAACGATCATGCACCATCTAAGCGAAAGAGAAGCCGCGACCGCGAAGAAGAAGAAGACGCCGAAAATGAATCTCCGGTGGAAGATAACGATGAAGAGGAGCTTAGCGATTTAGATGATCAAGATGATAACGAAGAAGAAGAACACACTTCCAGATCTAAAAAGTCAAAATCTAAACAAAAATCGCGATCGAAAAAACCAGCAGCGAAGCGCGCAAAGGTAAACGGAAGTGCGCCAGCAGAAACGGGGACTGCTTCCCTTGCGCCCGCAGTTAGACTCCCCAACCGACCGAAGAAGACGGCAAAGGTCGTCATTGTTCATCCTGATGGAGATGGTCTTTACGGTAAGAGCTTGGCTTGAAAATATGATTCTTTGGCAGTCCGGAAGATCCAATTTGATTATGCTAACTATCCTGCTAGCTGACGTATTTGGCTCTGGCGATTCTTCTGACGATGTCGCTGCGAACTGGTTCCAGCGCTACCAGCAAGATGATGCTAAGGCATTAACGGAAGTCATTAACTGCGTTTTACTTGCGGCAGGTTGCGAGCAACAGCTAACGGAAGACGATATTCGAGATCCCGATAATTCTGCAAATCGATTATCAGAATTAGAAGAGGCGTATCAACAAGTGCGTTACATATATCATTCAGATCCTATTCAGTACATGGACTAACAGGTAATTTGGCAGACAAATATTTCCGATTACCCGCTCATCTCGAGGGCGAAGAGTAGTAAAAACTTTCGCGAACTTCTAATTGGATTCTTCGAATCTTTAATTAGTGTTTTGCACCAGACAGATGTCCTTTACAATGACGAGGATCTACTGGACAATATTCAGCGATGGGTCGGCATCATGTCGTCGTCCTCTCTGCGTCCATTTAGACATACGGCGACAACTGTAGGGTTGGCAATACTCACCTCACTAATTGAGGTGACAGAACAACTTGACGAGCGAATCACAAAGTCCAACCAAGCTTTACAAGCCGAGTCTAATCGGCGTGGCAAAAACAAGAATCTCATCGAGAACACTAAAAAAGCTCTCGACGCTGCAAATCGAAATCGCGAATTTATCGATAGCAGAGTCAAGGATCTTTTCGATATCGTCTTCGTTCACCGCTACCGCGATATCGACCCCAAAATCCGTGCCGAATGCGTCGAAGCTCTCGGTACTTGGATTTGTACCCTTCCGACGGTCTACATGGCCCCTGAATACTTGCGATATCTAGGATGGCTGTTGTCGGATGTTTCTGTCTCTACCCGGATAGAAGTTCTTAAGCAGTTAGCTAGAGTATTGAAACGAGATGCGGAGAAATTGGCCCATTTCATCGACAGATTTAGGCCTCGTCTTGTCGAGATGGCTACTAGAGACGCTGATATATCTGTCCGTGTCGCGGCGATAGGTGTTGTTGACATATTACGTGGGTCGGGTATGCTTGAGCCTGAAGAAGTCGACTCTGTGAACAAACTCCTGTTCGATTCTGAGGTCAGGATACGTAAAGCCGTCGTCGGTTTCTTTTCTGCGCTTGTTCAAGAGCTTATTGATAATAAAGTGGATGAGATTGGCGGCAACGAAGCACTTGAGGAAGTTTTCGGAGAGCAAGATGAGGACGAATATGACTCTCTTCGGAAGGATTGGATCAATATCAAAGCTCTCGCGGAGAATCTTGCCGTATACGATGCTCAGTTGGACGAGGAGCAGGATGAGATACGGCATGGATTAGACGTGGCGGCGGACGTGGTAAACGCCAATATGCCAGACTCTCGGATTGCACTAGCAACTCAAGTGCTCTATGAGAAAATACCTGAAGTCAACAATTGGCAGATTCTTGCCGGTTATCTACTGTTTGATCACTCAACTAGTACAAAATCTAGGGCGAGTTCAAAGACTAACTCGGTTGAAGCCGCTATAAAGAAAGCCGTCGCCCCCTCGTCACGAGAAGAGGCTATTTTGCTTGAGGTTCTTGCGGCGGCTGTAAGGGAGAGCCTTATGCCGTCGGCCGAGCATGACAGGCATAAGAAAAGGGTAGGAAAGCTGGAGTTAGACGCGCAAGATGATGCCGGTATGAAGCTGGCTGCTCTAATACCTCGTCTCTTGAACAAGTTCGGATCGGACCCTTCGATGGCGGCTATCGTACTTCGGTTAGAACACTTCCTTGATCTGGAAGTATTTCAACAATTGCGTCAAAACTCAGCAACATATGACAAGCTTCTCGATGAAATCGCCACCCAATTCAACCGTCACGTTGACCAGGGGCTTCTTAACGAAGCGACAGCGGCTTTCATCCACGCTAGGCAATACGAGGAGCTCGAGGAATTAACCGATAATAAGTTAGCAGTACTCTGGGACAACTCACTCAATTCACTGCGAACCGTCGACAAGATTTGTGAGCTATCGGCTCGAGGTAATCTTGATCGGGCAACGCTTAATGAGCTCTCTCAAATCCTAATGAAGCTTAGTAAGCTGGCGAGCATTTCCGACTGCGTTGACGTTCTTGAAACCCCTGGAACATCAACCGATTCCGACCGACCAGCTATCAAAATTCTCATTAGTATCGTGCACCGCGGACTGCTAATAGAATCAAATGAAGCCTATGATGATCCTGAGGATGAAGCAGTTGCTTTTGCTATAAAAACTTGTCAGTTTTACTTTATGTGGAAAGTAAGGAGATTGCGAAGCATTGTCGAGAGCAATGTGGATATCTCTGATGACGATGTTGATCAGCTGGTCCTCTTACGCAAAGACTTTGTGACGAACCTTATACAAACATTCTCCTCGCGAGGTTTTAATGACGATCTCCGTCTATTCGCTGTCGGCAGTGCCTGTGATCTGAGCGCGTTATTCGTTTTCCTACGACCCATAATTGAAGACCCGTCGGGATCCAAATATAAAAAGTTGCGCCCTCTCCTCGAAGAGATGCCACCTGCTCTGGTCACCCAGGAAATCATTCCTATATTTGATGCGGCGGAACTGGCGTACGCAAAGCGAGCCAATAAGCAACTCAACGAGCCTACGGATGATGAAGATCCTCTAGATGATGAACTACCGCCCGAGGATGATGAGGACGAGGAACTTACGGAGCAGGAGCGTTTCGCGGCTGAACTGAAAGCCGAGAAGATCTTGTGTGAACTAACTGGCAAACTTGTCCTTGCCATTTTAGCCAAAACTATCGACCATACTGGCCCGGACGCCGGCAAGCTGCGGAAGCGGCTGAACCGCAACAAGACGAGGCTGGGAAATAACTACAGGGATATCGTAGCCTACTTAGACGAGGATCACCTTCGTGAATTGAGAGGCGGAAAGAAGAAGCCCTCAGCTAAGGCTAGAGGCAAGGAGCCCGCCAAGAAGCCTGCACTTAGCGCGGAACTAGTCATCGAGGACGACGATGACGATGATCACGTTAGGTTAGAAGATCCATTCGAGGAGGAAGCCGAGCCTGAAGAGGGAACGGTAGAGGACCTTAGACGAAGAGAACTACTAGACGATCCCATCGAAGACGACTCTGAGGAGGAGCGACCAGCGGCCGGAGAGCCCATGGAGGACGACGAAGTAATTGGGGACTAATGAGCCGGCGCTGGCATGACGGGGCGGAATGACCTTACTACTTCTATTTACTACATTACATTTACATTACGCTACATTACGCCTATGTACTTACGGCTTGAACGGGACGGCATGAATGAGCAGAACTGCGGGTAACGCCTCTAGAGCTTACACGAAACAAAATTTTCTTTTTCTTTTTCTTTTTTTCTTCTTCACCGCGTGGCGGAAGAAGAGGTGTTGCTGCGCTGCCTGATTACCTCTTTGCGAGCATAAAAAATATGAAGGTGATTAAATACGTCGGCGGTGATGGCTACTAAGGTAATTGCACGGAGTCAGTCGGAGTCGGAGTCGGAGTCGGTGGACGATGTGATTCCCCAGGAGGGTGGCTTGTCTTGTTGTTAGATGTGTATTAATACATACTTGATTCCAGCTCTTGTTTTGATATGCATCTGTTGCGTTAAGTGAGGCTTAGGGTGGTGTTGATGGGGTGAGTGTGAATTATAGAAATATGGTAACTCGTTTGCTAGTTCGGAGCGGGAAACTTCTAGCGTCGTGAACTTACTCCCTCTGGTTGCTTGATCATAGAGATGGTTCGGATTAACAAATCTCAGTGAGAGCAATTGAATTAGCATAACGTTTGTATTATTTTACACCTATTTATTCACATCGCATCAAGAGCTGATCTTCGTCCCGAACATAGCAAAAACCCTTTCCCAGCGCTTCCCCTTACCCGCGTCCGCCTTTTTGGGATCTTCCTCGGGTACCCTAACGCCGTATTGGCGAATGCAACATGTAAACGGTTTATTTGATACCACGAAACCCCCGTGGATGGCGCTCTGGGTTGGATGACTGCTCGGTGGCCTGGGGGGTGTGCTATCTGGGGGTTGTTGGGCGGCTACTCGTTGTATATTTTTTTGTTGGGCTTGAAGCTCTTGCTGTTTGCATTCTTCTAGGTTGCCCCAGAGCTTGAAAAGTTGCTCTCGTAAATTATTCAGGTCGTCGGGGTTTGCTCGGAGGCTGGGTATGGATTAACATGATATGGTCTGGTGAGGTGGCTGTAGACGAATGTGTTTACTTTTGTGGAAAATGGGACGATGGGATTAACTTACTCTACTGCGTCAAGACCTGTTAACATTTCTCCCTCGGTGTTATCAACCACCACCCAGACGCTGTCGTCTTCACCTCTCTTCTTCGGATCGGCCTCCTCGAGTAGCAATGAGAATCTCCATTCCCAGATCTTTTCTCCTCTATACCGATCCAAGGTACCTTGCTCTTCCTCTGACTCTGAATTAGAGCCACCGCTATGATCTGACAGCATATCGTACTCTGTGCTCTTCCGCCAGGCTGCAAAGTCTTCTAGCCTACGAGGTCGAAAGTCTACGACTCGAACGTTGGCGCGGTACTTGACGCAGGAAAATGGAAGCGTCAACGTTACTTCTTGGCCGTCTACTGTCGTCGTCCAAGGTATAGGTTTCAGCATGGAAGGAATAGGAACAACTGGTTGGTCGGTGTGTTCGGATTTAACTATTATCTCGGTTAGTTAAAGAGGTAGTCAGTGTTCGGATATGTGCAACGATCGTACTCGATTCGTTGAGACCGAGTTTTGCCTCTCGTTCTAGGTCTCGCTCTTCAACTTCCTTATAAATCTGGGCTCTTCGTTCCGAGCGTCGTATCTTCGAGAGTACACGCCCCTCCTCTATATTTTCTCCTTTCCGCTTGGTGCTTTCATTTGCGGTAAATTTTTTCAGCTGCCTTTTCTTGGCTTTTTCGTAATCCCTTTTCCTTCTAATGGCATCCTTGAGTCGTGGGTCAATATCCTCTGGGTCGTCAACGGGAAGGATATCAACCTGGACGCCTGGATTGAAGGCGGTGCGATCTTCTCGTAAGTATCCTTCAAGATTATTGGCATTATGTCCATACTTGACTTGGATATTTCGTAATTGTATCCAGGTTCCGGTTTTAACTCGGTCACGGACGAACTCTCCATGCACACCAAAGCACGTCACCTGCAATGAGCGTTTTCCATAAGGACCGGGCCAGTTGTCGGGAGCTGGATTTTTGGTAGTGTATCCATATGGGTCTCCATCTCGGCCTACGGAGACCTTTTCGGAGTCCCACGTGAATTTGAAGAAGGCATCGTTTTCAGTATAGTCGGTGACCCACAGCGTAGATTTATCCATTTGGTCATAGGGATCCTTGACCACATTGACAATGATATCGCAGAATTGGCCATCCCGGATATCGCTAAGGAGCTTGAATTTATTCTTGACATTGCGAGATTGGTCAACTTGAATATTGAACTCGGCAGCATCTGGTAGAGTATCTTTATTGATGGAGTGGTACAACCAGGAAACATATTCGTGCTCCTTGTCTGAGGGGCGACGATCCTTGGGCCGTAAAGGGTCCAACAAGGCCTGTTTTGCTGATTTTGGCGGATGAGGAATCCTAGTTGCCGAGTATACATGAAATACAGTCGATCGGTTGGTTAATAAAGATACTTCATTCCGATAGAACTGAACCTTGACGTAAGTCATCAATACGACATCACCGGCGTCTGGCTCCGGGATCTCGTCCCTGGGCCGGAATATAGTTATAAGTAAGCCCTTATCAGGCTCATCTTCGATGGACTTATCGTATATGGTAAGAGAAGATTTCCAATCTTGCCCATCACGATTAGCTAGGCCTATTGGAGAGGAACTATACGCAGAATTAAGAACTCACCGGTTCCTCCGGTTTGTATAGGGGACCTGCGATCCTTGACTAAACCGAGGACATTAATAAATCTACCGGCTGGGATGGTTTCCTCAAGGATTTCCCGAATAGCACGAAACCCAGAAGGGAGTTGAGGTGCTTTATCTTGATTGGTATTACGAGAACGTGAGGCAGAGCTGGACGGCTGCCGCGAAGTCATGTTGGAGGATATGGGACATAATGGAGCGTTGCAACATTAGATGTAAAAAGATGACAAAGCACCTCTACCTTGTGGTCACCTTGTGGTCACCTTGTCGATGCCTTGAATGCATTTAGAAAGAGGTCAAAAGGGGGCCAACTACATGCATGGGTTCCAGGTTCGTAGTGAAGGGTAAAGACGAAGAACGCGTCAAGACGCGTTTGAACTTAAAGAGGTTTACGTTGTGACGCACTGTGGTGCGGTATATTGCATTAAGCCCGGTAGTATATGTACAAAAGCATAATAGCAGGCCGATCGAATCGAGGGCGCATGTACCTTCAAGTACGGTGTCACATGATAACTGGGGACTCTAACACTGCAGGTGCACACAAGTGCAGAGCGTAACTACTGTAGTGTGCTGCACCAACTAACTACCCCACAAAATATATCCAACTATTGATAGTCACAACGCATCTTCATTCTAAACTAGCAGAATGCCGTCAAAAAGGTGCCTAACACAATAATACCTGAAGTAAATTTTCAAAAAATTATCTTAATAAAACACAAAACTTGAATTTTATTTAGACTGCTTTTTTCCCCTGAATTATAGGATATGATTTGATTGAGGTATGGCAATAGGAAGGTGAGTTGTGTGGTAAGAGAATCAGCACTTATTTTGACGCGATTCTGACAGGTAGGTACCTACAGTGTAGGCAGATAGGTCAACATCTTATGTGTACAATAGCTTCTTCAGGGAGAAGTCTGTCAAACATTAAATGGAACCAAATATCTCTACTTCCATATAGATGAATTTGACGCTTTGGTTCTTCGGTGCTTCATCAAGTCCGGCGAGTGTAATTGGCCCTACTGTTACACCCATGAATCCTTAATCCAAGCTGAAAATTCACATGCAAAAATCTTACAAAGAGTTGCATAAAAAACAAGCCCAAGGTCACCATTCGCGAAAACCAAAACACGCAGATTCTATTTGATAGCTAGGTATTAGTGAAAATTTAAACACAGAGGTACCTAAGTATTTATCTATCGTGTACTTGATTGTAATCCCTTTTGGCCTCTTCAGTTGTTCTCGTCTTGTTGCTGTTGCCGTTGCCTAAAATGAAAATAGCGCCCAGCAGCAGTTACCTTCGGATATCATGGCAGCGAGCGTACCTTTCATTTAAGTAAGGTTCTGCGCCTTGTAATTTGGAAAACACTATGACATATTGTCCCGTAGAAATGATTTTGTGTAGTTTTTGTTTATATTAAAAAAAACCCCCCAAAAACCCCCAAAAAACCAACAGACTGATTGTAATGCTTCACTCCTAATTAACTCTTTCTTTGTTTTGGTAGTTAGAGAATATAGGTATATATTACTTGCACTGACGGCAAGAACAATTCTGGGTGGCTCTCTGCTACCTTAGGCGCCTTATAACGTACATAATCCCCTCCTTACTTGCATCCTCATAACGTACCTAATAACGTAGGTACCTAATCACGCGTGTGTACCAGTTTTACAGTGTACGTACAGTAGTACATGATTAAGAGTATAAGAAGTGGGGTAAGTGCAGGACGCCTTGATTGATTTTGATTGGTTCATTGAGTGGCTTGAAGGGATCCCGCTAACGGGTTTGAAAGAGCGACCAAATCCATTCTAATCCAAATTCTTCTGCTGTTTCCAGCATCATAATAATTTCCCCCCCACCAACGATCAACTCTTCAACTTTTTAACTTCTTCATCTTCTCCCTCTCTACCTTTCCTCAAATTTTCTTCCCAGAGACGAGAAGAGGTGCATTTTATCCCGTCTACAAAACGGAAGCATTTAAACATCTCGCTTTTTTGCGTAATACCTCTTTTTCCCTTTTTTCTTCTTAAAATCGCAATCTCTTTCCTCAAGCCACGGGCGATCAAAATAAATCACCCCGCCTTGTCGTCCAGATCTTTTTGCCACTGCAGCTACCAAAACCGCCTGAGACGAATAACATTTTACTGCTGCAATCATGGCCGACAGATTTATTCCCGAGCATCGTCGCACTAACTACAAGGCGAAGGGCACTTTTAAGCCCGATGAATTGCGCCGCCGACGTGAGGAGCAGGCCGTCGAGATTCGCAAGGCTAAGCGAGAAGAGAACTTAGCCAAGAGACGAGGTATTGGTACTGGTGAATCGCGCCCTGGTGCGTCTTTGGGCGCCGCTCCCGACAGCGACGATGAGTCTGCTCCCACTGAGAGCCAGGTATGTTTACTGATCAAAAAAAATTTCGTCCGCTTTGTTTTTATTACCCTTTATATCCTACCTCCCACTCATTTTTTGCTTCGGCAACGGGAAGTTCCACAAGTACCTACGCGCCCGTATTATTATTCCTTAACAATAATTGAATATTCCCCTCTCCATCCCTCTCGTGATGCTTTTTAACGCCTCAATCAAATCGTAATGCTAACATAACCGGCCAAATAGCTCAATGAGGACCTTCCTCAGATGGTTCAAGGCGTCTTTTCCGACCAGATCGACCTACAAATTCAGGCAACCACCAAGTTCAGGAAGCTTCTTTCTAAAGAGCGAAACCCTCCTATCGAAGAAGTCATCAAGACTGGTGTCGTGACTCGTTTTGTCGAGTTCCTTCGATCGCCTCATACCTTGGTTCAGTTCGAAGCTGCCTGGGCTTTGACCAACATCGCATCAGGAAGTGCCACCCAGACCCAGGTTGTTATTGAAGCGGGTGCAGTTCCTATCTTCGTCGAACTGCTATCAAGCCCCGAGCCTGATGTTCGTGAACAGGCTGTCTGGGCCCTCGGTAACATTGCCGGTGACAGCCCGTCATGCCGAGACTACGTTTTAAGCTGTGGTGCCCTCAAGCCCCTTCTTAATCTACTCGGCGACAGCCGAAAGCTTAGCATGCTTCGAAATGCCACTTGGACGTTGAGCAACTTCTGCCGCGGCAAGACCCCTCAGCCTGATTGGGCTACTGTAAGTGTATAGCCCTCCCGCTTACATATCGTATTACTCGTACTAATTTACTTAGATCGCACCAGCGCTACCGGTTCTTGCTAAGTTGGTTTATTCGCTCGACGATGAAGTCTTGATCGATGCTTGCTGGGCCATTTCGTATCTTTCAGATGGATCCAACGACAAGATTCAGGCCGTGATTGAAGCTGGTATCCCGCGTCGATTGGTGGAATTACTTATGCATGCCTCCACTTCTGTGCAGACCCCCGCGCTACGATCCGTCGGCAACATTGTTACTGGTGATGATGTTCAGACACAGGTGATAATTAACTGTGGTGCCTTATCGTGCCTTTTATCACTCCTTAGCTCCAACAAAGATGGAATTCGCAAGGAAGCCTGCTGGACCATTTCCAACATAACTGCGGGTAATTCTCAACAGATTCAGGCCGTCATCGACGCAAATATTATTCCGCCTTTGATCCACCTGCTCTCAAACGGCGACTTGAAGACCCGTAAGGAGGCTTGTTGGGCCATTAGCAATGCTACGAGCGGTGGTCTCCATAAGCCGGAACAGATTCGATATCTGGTTGCGCAAGGGTGCATCAAGCCGCTTTGCGATCTTCTCGCGTGCCCCGACAACAAGATCATCCAGGTTGCCCTAGATGGCCTGGAGAATATCCTCAAGGTTGGTGACCTTGACAAGCAAGCAGCCGGAGAGGGTCCAGAGTCCATCAACCGTTACGCGCTGTTCATAGAGGAGTGCGGAGGCATGGAGAAGATCCACGACTGCCAGACGAACGCCAACGAGGAGATTTACATGAAGTCTTACAACATTATTGAGAAGTACTTCTCTGACGAGGATGAGAATGCCGACGACGGCATGGCCGCCCAGACCCAAGCTAACGGTACGTTTGGTTTCGGAACCAATGGTGCGCAAGGCGGTGGTTTCAACTTTGCCAACGGCGGAGATTCAATGGATATGTAAGGCAGCAATTCCTTATATGGGAACTCGTGAGGCTCGATATCACGAGTATACTGGGCAATCTGGCACATAGTCACAGCACCGATATCATACCCCCCCCATTCCCCCCTGCTTTGCCCCACATTCAACCCATCCCCCACCCAAGCCCCATTGCGAATGGCGTTAATCGAGTTATGAGGAGGAGCATTGAGTCAAGGTCAACCACGTGAGAAAGGAAGAGAGAGTGCAGGCCGCTTGGTAGCTTTAAAGCTCCAGCCTGAAAAGATGTGGTTAGATGAGACAAACGTGTTATATTTATACGAGGGTCGTTAATGGTAGCTTGAAAGCTCCTACCCTCTAAAGGAGAAGGGATTCACGGTGTATCTTGATAATGATCACCAAAGAGCATTATCCGAGTTAGTACTTTGCTACAGGCCTTGTACACACTAGGGACGGATGTTGTTCTTGGCACTATTGCTCCCAAGTGGTAGAGCAGTGACCCCAACCTTCCCGAGCAGCTAGTTGACTAGATGCGCCGGCCTTACCAAGTGGTAACTAATCGTCGCCAGACGGTAGTCATTAGTTAGGAACTCGATGAGCTTCAGCAATACAGCATGACCCGCCGGGCTCCAGAATAACCCCTGAAAATTGATAATTCTGCAAATGCAACCCGAGCTTGAAACAACTGCGTGATTAAAGCCTTACAAGTTCAGTAGCTGTTTGATCATTGTTTACCATCTAAAATGCCAGGCGAATTACAGCCGCATACGTGTAGGAGTATGGGAATGTGTAGAAAGCCTGGATGCCCGACAAAGAGGGCCTCCCCCGCCTACATGACTTGCTTATACCCAATGACTCCTAGTTTCATTTTATTGGCCCCATCTTCAAACATTTTGGAATGCCAGACCCAGGTGGTTCGATGGATACGGAGAGTTGAGATCTCTAGACCTAGCTACTGATTGAACGGTCTCGTTAGGGCTTGTCTAATAAATGCCTCATGCAAGATTTCCCGAAGATTGCTCGGATGCCGAGAGAAAATTTACTGGGTAATTGAATCCCCAGAAATTATGTACGTTCGATATTAAGCAAGTGATTGGCCGTGTGGTGATGGGGACTTCGGGTAGAACCATAATAGTCGAAGATTCACCCAAGTCGCTGCTTCGAGGTTTAATATTATAGCGGATTTGGTATGCGTGTCTGTGTTCCGCTGGGGGTATTGCGGGGTGCGGGTCTAGAATAGGGGGTGGTGAACGTAGTGAATAAGTTTGCGGCTCTATAGTAACACCCAATCCTATCCTTTCGACGTTATCTAGAAAGTACCTAATACCTCAGGGGCAACGTCAAGTTGGCTTACGTGCGAATAGGATTATCTGGCGCGTAGTTCGTGGAGGTTAGATACCTAACCATAGGCATATATCGTACTTCATTCGTCGTTACTATTACGTTGTGATGAAAGGAAAGGGGCTACGTGATGAGATCAAATATCTGGGTGGACGTTTACATGTATGAAATGGTTCAAATACGTCCCAAGGGGGCTTCACGATTAATGAATATTAGTCTCAACGATTTAGTTTGCGTGTTAAATTATAATGATACACTTCTCCATGATCTAGTCTAATCTTAAGTACAATCACCTAAAGCTTGAACACAATCTTGGAGTTGAATTTTGCGATAGGGCCTCATGAGATATCCGGAGGCGTATGATGGATATATGAAACATCTTACGGTTATTCTGATACAATAATTCTAAAAATAACATTATGATATTTCAAACTCAAGAGCAGATGATAGTTTACGATCCAACAACATTCGAACCTAATCATCTTGGCCACCTCGTAGCCTAGTGTTAGCCGTAACAGCGGACGACTCAAGCATGTTAAGGTGGCGACTATGGCGCCGATTTTCTTCCTTACACCCCCAGCAAGCTGGAGCCATGTAACGAAAAAAAAGTAGTGAAGTTCAGGGACCACGATTCGCACGAAGCTTTCTGTGTGTGGTTTGAACATAACCCCTCCCACGGTGATAAATCCATATCCTGTGTGTGGAAGGGGTTATTTTTTTTCTTCTTCATAAAAAAGAGAAGAGAGAAAATTTTAAGATCCCGGAGTCCTGGTCCTGGTCCTGGTTTGCTGTGTTGTTGTGTTGTTGTGTTGTGTTGTCGTGTTGCTTGTCGTATCAATTTCCCATTCCCTATTTGATTTTCCCTTCTCTCCCACCCTCTTTCTTGGCCCTTTGTTCTTCTACCTTCTCTCCCACCCTCTTTCTGGCCCTTGTTTTCCCCGTTTCCCATCATTCGTAGTCCGAAAAGTTCGTAGCCAATCAAAATATCCGCCGATAATCTGGAGTGCTGAAGTCTCGTCCGGATGTTGTCGAGGTGTCGTCGAGGTGTCGTTGCCGTGCAATTCCCCATTTCCTATTGAATTTCCCTTCTTTCCCACCCTCTTTCTGTTTTCCATCGTAAATTCCCATCATCCGTAGTCCATCAAAATATTCGTCGATAATTTCGAATGCTGAAGTACCATCGGGGTGTCGTCGGAATGTCGTCGAAGTCGTCGGGGTCGTCGAGTTGTCGTCGAGTTGTCGTCGTATCAATTCCCTATTCCCTGTTTGATTTTCCCTTCTCTCCCACCCTCTTTCTTGGCCCTTTTTTTCTTCTACCTTCTCTCCCACCCTCTTTCTGGCCCTTATTTGTCCACCCTCCCACCCTCCTTCTATTTCCATCGTAAAATCCCATAGTCGTAATCCATAAAAATATTCGTCGGGATGTCGTCATGAGTATCGCCGTACTGGAATGCCGAAGTTTGTCGAAAGTGTTGTGCAAAATAGCCCACCCTCCCGCCTCATGTCGTTTCTAAGCTAGTCGGCTCCGGATAAGTCCCCTATTTTCACATTATATTTTTCCTATTGTCTATGTTATAGTCGAAGTTTCCCGAGAATAATAATAAGACGTGATGGAAGTGGGGGTATAAATATAAATGAGGATTGAAGTAAGGATGGAAGTAGAGATGGAAGAAGGAATTAAGGTAAGGACGGAGGCGAGGACGGAGGCGAGGGCGGAGGTGGGGATGGAGGTAAGAATTGAAATAAAGATGGAAAGAGATATGGAAGAAGGAACCAAGGTAAGGGTGGAAGTGAGGATGGAGGCGAGGAGGAAAAAATTAAGGAAGAAAAAAGTGAGGAGGAAGAAAAAAGTGAGGAGGAAGAAAGTGAGGAAGAAGAAAGTGAGGAGGGAAAATGTAAGGATGGAAATAAGAACCCATGGAGATAATGTAAATAAAAAGGAGATGAGCAAAGAATTAAAATAATGCCGGTGGGTTGAGGGATAGATGTATCTGGTAACGAGGAGTAAAAGTAGAAGTAGGAGTGTTAGGTGGAAGGGAAAAGATGCGATAGTAAGGAGAGATGGAGATATGGAGAGATGGAGAGGTAGGAAGGTTGAAAAGAAAAAGAAGAAAGGGATAAATGATGGGTGGATTAGTATCTGGATACTTATCTATTGTATTGAGTTGTGTTGGCTAGTGGTGCTTATGTTGTTGTGTTGTTGTTGTGTTATGATGTGTTGCTATGGTGTGTTGTGTTGTGTTGTGTTGTGATGTGTGAGTGGGTGAGTGTGGGATTGAAAAAGGTCGAGGGGAGAGGGATGTATTTATATAAAATATAGGAAATGTAGAATCAGTAGAATCAGTAGAATCAGAAAATAAAATCATAGGTACGCACCTAGGTAAAAGTTTAAAATTATTTAGCTAGTACCTATTCTTTTTTTTTCCAACTGTACACTTGGCCAATCAGGCCAGTACCATTAGGGATAATTTGTAGAGTGATTCGATTTATTTCACTGATCCTACCTATTAACATACATTTTTTCTGATCCTACTGCATGTCACTCTTGTACCAGTACAAACCCACCCCAAATAAGGCCACTAAAACGTTCACTATTCAATGCATCGTTCCTCTTCAGGGACGTATTTCCCAAGTATTCCTACCTAACCTATCTAAATGCAAGTTTGCTGGCCCAGTGACCAATGATAAAAAAGATAAATACCTCCTCAAGGTTCTCCAGGTACGAAGTATATTTAATAAATGCACTGTAGGAAGGAGCAAATAAATAAATAATCAATTTCTCCATTTTCTGCAAGAATAAAATAGAACCAGAACCTCGCCCAGTCACTACCCATTATTTTAATCACTACAGCGTGTACATGTACTGTACATTCAGAATTTAGGTAGGCTCGAGGATAACCAATGCGCGGATATATTTTTCATACAGGTTTCAATCACTATTGTATATACATACCTAGGTATCTCGGATCGGATAGGTACTGCTGTGATATCTTAGCTACTAAAGGAGGTACCCAGGTATTTTAGGAGATGAATTCTGATGCACTTTTGATTAGAGGCAAAAGAAAAAAAAAGAACTTGTCAAATCAAATCAGTGAAAAAACTCTGATTCAAACCTAGCAATAGCAAGCGCTCCTCGAAAAAAATAAAATCTCAAATTAGCATTTCTAAATTATTTTTCGTCGAGTTGTCTTTTTCTCAGGGGTTGATCTGACGTTGATTTGGAGGCGAATGCTGACTCATCAAGTCGATCGAGTCTATGCCCCTTTTTAGCTTTGGCCTCTTCCCTCATTGGCTCGGACGTTTACCGCTAAGCATTAAGTTATCACCAACACAAAATCACGAAGCCTCAAAGTTAAGATTAGGATCGTGCACGTGTGTAAAGGAGTTAAATATAGGTTTAGTATTCATTTGCGTATTTTGGCCTTTTTATTGCAAAGTGCATCAATTATCTAGGTTAACTAGGTGTTTTCAAACATCATGTAGACACTAGGTTAGATTGATCATATCGTTTTACTAGAACAATCTTCGAGCACTGGAGAGTTACAATGGACAAATTACTAGCTAGAAGTCAAAGTTGTAGTTTTTCAACACCGCAGAATGTATCCTTTATTCTAGCCCGTCAACGACAATTATATGAGGGCACAGGAAATCTATCAATGCTAGCAGAAAAATAAAATAAAAAAGAATAACCAACACATCAGCTTTGACATAACAAATCCTTTCCATTCTAGATAAAGATTACTAGGTAAAGATTACTAGGTAAAGATTACAAGGTAAAAAAATTACCCCTTGACCAAAAGAGGAGTGAGTAAAATAACACAATATGTCAACCCCTCCAGAAGAATCAGGAAGGGCGAGGAGATTACGAGAGATGCAAGAAAGACGAACGAGACGAGAGTCGGAGGAAGGAAGGCGTACAACACCAGAATGGATCGGTGCAATAAGAAAACAGTGGGAAACGCAGGTACCAGTCCAAAGGACGCAAGCACCACAACCACGTTATCTATGGCCACCAAGACCAACGCCGCCACTTCGACCGCAATCGGCGTTGGGGCCACAATCGACGGCAATAGGGAGACGAGCTTCCGCAGGCCGGCGAACCCGTGAACGGCGAGTAGTAGAGCCACGACCGTCGGCTCCACCCCGGCCACAACCAGAATGGGTAAGAAGATTAACAGACCGGCAGGAAGATAGACAAGGTGAACAATGGAACCTGGGCGGGCCTCCCGTACCTCCGCAGCCGGCACGACTACAACCACTAGGACCACTACCGCCGGAACAGCCCGAGCGGCCCCCACTCAGAGAAATCCGAAATCTGCCGGGACCAGGACAGAGACCGTTACCGGTAGTCCCGGAACAGGAGTCAGCGGGACATGGCCGGTGGGTACGACGCCCCGGAGGCAGTGGATGGAAGCTTCCGGAGCAGTTCGGAAGATTGCCAAAGATCCCTTCCACCCTGTCTGTGCCCGGATATCCTCCCCGCGTGGGACAAGAGGAAGATTTGGAGGGCGATGAGAATCACCCGCCGGGAGCCGTACGCACGGCGGGACCTAGACAATCGGCAGGACCTAGACGGTCGGCGGGACCTACAGATTGGCTACGACGAACTCAACCGCCCCCGGCGATTGACTGTAAGTGACATATGACTCTTTTTTCCTTTTCTCTTTTTGCTTAATCCGCATCTTCGAGTCGACTATGCTATATCGTCGATATAGGGGTTATTTTAAATTTCCAGGTAGCTAGAGAACGCATCAGGGGACATACTGCTAACTTCTACTTTAGTTTTCCACCGATTCGTCAGAGGAGCCAGAGCGATACCGAATAGCTCGGTTCGAGGCCTCTGCGGATTTCAAGCCATAATCCACAGCATACGAGCACAGCTCCAAGAGGTGTTTGCGGCTCTCCAAGTCCCAGTCCCAGAAGTAGACGATTTGATAAACGTATACGAACAATACCGGGCGTCAGGCAGATATGAACAGACATTCAGAGAATTTCCCGGAGATCGAGCTCTGCCCGGTCCGTTTCAGCTGAACATCCTAGCGGATGTGTTGCTCCAATGGAGCCGTCTTTACCCGGCGCTGCCACCTCTAGCACTTGGGGTTTTCCGTTGGCAAAGGGAACCATTTGCTGCGAATACAGTTGACCCCGGTTCTGTGATTGTTTGGATTTCTGACTCTGGAAATCACTGGGAAGGCGTTGGTCAGTTCCTAGGACACAGAGCTGCCATGTGGAATATGATTCACAACTTTAGACATTTAATATACGAGACCGAGGTAGCACCTGAGTGGTTTCTCGAGATGATCACACACCGGCACGAGCGCCAGATAGGCCACCAGTTACGGCAGCAGCGACGGGAAAGGGAGGAAGAAGACAGATATCGGTTACTACACTCTCCACGGAGACAGCACTTGGATCAATTGGTGAACCGCGCAGCGCTCCGGCGTCATGGGCCTGGAGACCGACAAGAACGTGGTCCGTAAAATTTGAACAGAATCGTGAGGAACGGAATCTGATGATTCTGCCTTGGTAAGCCTATACTGTCGGGAATAAATCCGTATATATTCTATAGGATAGCCTTAGCGGCAGTGAATGAAATTAGTATAAACTCTTGCCTCTATTCTCCCCCCCTAAATGCTGCTCCAATCGTGACTTGTTCTCTACCCCTCTATAACATGCCCCCCATTCTAACAACCCCGTCTATGCTTTCTAAGAACCAGGCTCTCCCGTAAATTATTTCTGGCAGTTACCAACAGTGTGCGTAACGCTCAAGCAAGTGGAGCAGTCGTATCCGTAGATCTTCAAGTCCTTGCAGTACGTGTCGTCAGGGCAAGACTCGCTGGGGCAGCTCTTCTCCTGGCGCGCGTCGAGGGGGCTGCGCTGGCGGGGCTTGGAGGTCTGCTCGACGGCCTTGGCTTTGGCGGCCTTGGCCTCGGCTAGGACGTCCGCGCTGGGGACACCGTTGGCGACGGCCCGGCTATCCAGGTTGGCGAAGTCCACCACGTTGAAGTCCTTGTCGAAGGAGCGCACGACGTTGTCAGAGCCGACGTGCGTGAAACCGGCGCCGGTGACGTCGCGCTTCAAGGTAGGGAGGACATCGCCGACAGAGCGAATCTTGAGTGGAATGTTAGTCTTCATATCCTATTTCTTTGGCGCGTGGTCTTTGTTCATACCTGGTTGTTCGAAGGGACGGCTGCAACGAGGCTGGCAGCCACGAGACCGAATGCAACGGAGAACTTCATTGTGATGAATGGGGTTGATTTAGTGATTAAGTTGGAAGTATATTGAAGTCTTGAAGAGTTGATTGAGATTACAACAGAGATGTGATTGCTGATGACATCGAGACCAAGAAATCAGGATTCTTCGCCTTTGCTTTATAGCAACAACCCCTTAATTGATCGACAGTTTCTTTATCCATTTTACTCAACACCTACCAGCGCAATTTCACAACCATCGCGCTCAACGGAAGGTTTTGCTCTTGGCCTTGCGGGCCGCACAGTAGGAACCACGGGCGTGGCGCCGTCCATCTGGGACAGCACCCTTTGCAAAGTCTCGTAGGGCTGGAGATACTTGGCGGTGTGGCGTGGCGGTAAGCTGATTACATGGTCTCGGCGTATTAGCTTATTGGTGAGAATAACGACCAGCTCGTAATAGAAGAGGCGATGGAAGCTCTGACCCAATCCCGCAGTATTCGAAACCAATCAAAATCCATCCTTGGTTGGGATATGGCACGGCTGTTCGCACTAAGATCATCAATATTGATATTATCTATTCACAGGGTTATGCTACAAACACTCCTTTCTTAAAAATCGCCGATTATCATTGCTACGAGAATACGACCACCAATGGGAGATCGTGACGAAATTTAATTGGATTGAGAGACTTAGAGATTAGAACGTAAATTTGACTAATATTATACTATCTGGTACGTTGAAAAGGCTATTCCAATTGTTTGAAGTCTATATGTGAAAAGGTGTAGTTGCTTGTACTTAACACTGTAATACTTATATCCATGCCATCCGAAGATAGCCTACTAGAGCTATACAATACAAGCGAATAATGGGTTCTTGGAGAATCGTTACTCCCAATACAGAATGTGCTGACCCTCTCCTTGAAGATCCAAGACTAATGGTAGTTAGAACAAATAAGAAAGTTAACTCCGTAGGGGCTCGGAGTGGTAATAAGGTGCTTATACTTTCAAGTTCAAGACGGCTTGAAACCATGCCTCACACAGTGTTAAACATGTTATCCGATTTGAAACAGAAGTTTTGTAATATGTTAGATGTGATAAAAGCAAAGGTTACTAGGTGTAACAAACTAGGTATAGAGATTTATTTGCTAGTTAGTTATAACTATAGAACATAAGTTGAAATAGATTGCGTGAAGTTAGGAATCCTCCTAAAGTAGCATGCATAAGGTTAAACAACTACACAAAGTACCTCGTGAGACATTGGTTATATTCTCATGTCATCCTCTAACGAGCTAATTTGATATTTTAATTATATCATTTTCCTAAGGCCTTCAGATAGATTGTCAGAACCGAATCCGATGTCATTCCCACGTGAACTAGAATGTATGCAATCAATATAAATGAATCAATATAAACACTAAACAGGCATAAACAAAGCCTAATGTTACATGACATGTATCCAGGAATGGCATGGAGTTGAGACAACTAGATGCAAATAGAACAAACTGATTGCGTAACATTGAACATATAATATATATAATTCAGTCATATCATACTCTAGCTTAGCTCCCCAACTCACAATAAATTATCACATAGAATAACAACCAGAGTAAGGGAGCCCTATCGAATCTATACACTTACTTTTCGGATTCATAATGCTACACCGAGAACAACACTATCCCGTAACCCCGCGCACTCCAGAAAAATATAACAATATGTCTAGAGACGAATTACCTTCAGACACAAATCCAGTCGACCGATTCTATACCACGCCCACCGTCCCGCTGCCCGGCACACTTCGGAAGCTACCAAATGGCGAAAGGGGGGGTATACTCCCAAGCCCTGTAACACCTGCGGGACGCGCAATTACTCTCGCAGTGCCTGACCCACCTGTGAGAAAACCGGGGGACGGGTTGCTATTCGATGACGATACGTACGCGGCCAATCTCGAGCGAGTAAACAATACGCCGAGGCTAAAAACCTACAAAGCCGTCGTAACAGACAGGGTAAGAGCTGAAGAGTTCACCCCAGATACCATCGGAACCGGAAACCCCACGAAAAGAGTCTCCGCACACGGGACTATAGTCGAAGAATTCGGGCCGGAAACTGACATCTACAACAACGGACCCGGCGGCCCGTCAAGGCGCCGAGCACTCAGCCCCCGAGCTCTGGTACGATCCAACATCCTAGACAAAGTCCGTACAGCCCCCCAAACCCCAACCCCAACCCATAACATACCTACTAACAGAAAAAGACCTCCCGAAGAACCCCTCACACCTTCACGCACCCACAAGATACACTGCGCGCGCGCGTCCGCAAGTCCACGCCCGCGGCGCGTATCTTTCGCGTCCCCCCTTGTAACTGCCGTGCATCTCATATCGCCGCGGTCAAGCGGTACGCGTATGCCAACCGGCAAAGCCTCCGAAACTAGCAAGAACCCGCTACTCGACCCATCGCCCGACCTATCCACGAAAGAGGGGAGATTTGCTGCGTTTCTGCAGCGGGAGAGAGCCTATATGAGGAGATATATGGGCCTGGATCCCTAGATACCGCTCTGAATCCGCGAGGTACCCGCCTGGCCCGGAGGCACGACGGAGAGGAGGAGAGGAGGAGAGTAGGAGAGTTGGAGAGTTGGCCTGCAGTAACTAAGCATACCTAGGTACCTAGCGATAGGGATGGGCAGCCCAACAACAAAAGAAACCAAGCCACCCCCGGCCGTATCGGAAGAGAAGATCTACTAACGTAGCAGAAGCTCTTTAAGCTGAAGTATTTACGTAGTAGATATGTAGGTACATATGTACGAATAAAAATACGGCCGGTGGTAAGAAGAGATACCTAAAGCACGATATCGCCGAAAAGGCGACTTTGCATATTGAATGAATAGAAATTCCATGATCTTTTTTAGGCGTTCGTAGCTGCATACTTAGGTAGATAGTAGCCTAGGATAGTTCCGCGTTGTTTGACGTCTTTGACTTTTTTTTTGACTAAGGATGAATAAATCGCAGCAATTCCGTGGATATTGATTTGGAGGTTTAGGTATACCGAATAGAGGATTTAATTGGCTGCAGGTTAATGTTTGCGCTTTCCATAACTAACTAACTAACTAACTAACTAACCGGTGATGTTACTCTGAATGGTTAGTGCAATTAAAGTAGTGAAAGTAAGGGGTATGTATACCTAACGGTGGATATCCCTTTTATCAAACATTCGCGCTTAACATCCAACACCTAAGTTAATAATTATTACGACTGGAAAGTTGTGGATAGATGAAGGTAGTAATATATATATATATATATTAAATAACGTTGTGTATAGTGTATCTGGGACAGAATATATTGATTTAATTCTCGTTGTCAATAAAACCAATTACAACGGTCCCAAATTTTCGAGTACAAAACACCACGCCGTAGTAATAAATAAATAATACCATCCATGCCTACCATGCTATGTACCTAACTCTTTTTTCAATCCCTATACTCCTTACCCTGGCTACGGCTACCCTGCATCCCTAGCCCGTAGCCACTTGTACCAAGTAGACAGTCATCTACTTGGAGCAAATATGGTTCCAAGCACCAACGAGCGCCTCGCTGTTATCGACGAAGCTGTCGGGTTCCAATCTATACACGACACCATCAGCTCGTACATCCCAGTCCATTCCAACGGGGGCAAACTTACAAGTCGTCAAAACACGTGCAGTACGAGCCAACCTTACTCTGATCCCCCGCGTAGCTGACGAAGAAACTGCCGGCCCCGACGCTTCCCGCGTTGTTGCAGTAGTACTGGCACTTGAATTGGGCGTAGGCGAACCCGGACTCGACTGGAGTAGGGACGCCGAAAGTCTACGAATAAACAACATCTTGCTGTTAGTTATTCTTTTTTTCACCTTTTATTTAGGGAGGAGGGGGAGATATGTAAGCCAAGAACACTCACGTAAGTGCCGATGACGTGGCTCTTGGACCACGCCTCCTCGGGCTGGTAGCCATTTTGGAATGCCACCGTAGGCACGGCTGGAGCGTAGTTGATGGTGTAGCCTGCCGTTACGACGGGAGCTCCTGTTGTGCAGGGAGCTGCTTTGACGGTTGGGGTTGGTGTTTCGGCAGCTGGAAACGCGAGTGCTGTCGTGGCGACTGCCACGATTGATAGCACACTTTGTAAGGCGAGGCTTTTCATCTTGAACATAGGCTTTGTTGTAGTTAATCGTGTGAGAGGTGGTGATGATGTTATGATCTTAGGACTTTTCTAGGAAAATGGGATATCAAGAGGGTTCTCGGATCGTATTATAAGGAGATCTGGCTCGAAACCAGGGAAGTGAATCGATGGAATAAAGACGAGGGGGCGGCATATAGATATTAAAGCCGAGTAAGCTTGTATGCTGCTATAATTGAGATTCATGGTATGACAGAGATGACAATCTGATGTCAAAGTCCCTTGGGAGGCAGGGGTGGACTGATCGGCACTGCGAGGTTGTGCCCGCCTCTCAGGGAGCGAGAATAGAAAACGGGGACATTCTCTGCCCCAGGTAACAGCAATCAATGTAAGGCACACCAACCGGGTCCTAATAAGTCAAAGTACTAACTAATGCGGAAAGCTACACACATCTCTTCTCCTTACACCCATTTGACATAAACTCCGTGACACCTTCTTGATTCGTTCAATTTATCTCGGCGTCGGTGGCTTGGGGAAGACTGCACGGTGGAATGCTCTAATGTTTGTCGATCGCTCTTCATTAGACGAGCGATGATACTGCTGCCACAGCAGGTAACGATCATCTCAGGAACTAAATAAGATGGCAAAAGTGTATAACTTCTGCATCTTCCGAACAAAACTTTCTAGTCTCTTGGATTCGTAAACCTGCCAACTGCAGTTATCGCGTCGACTACGCATCAAGGTTCCCTCATAAATAGGCAAAATGCAACCTGGGGTAATATAGGATAAAGATTGTTAAGCAACGTTCCCGCGTCTGATTGGAACGTGGGGAAATGCTCCGGCTCGATCTGGGCGTCTGGGTTGGTGGCTTTATAGGTAAATGTTACGCCGCCGACATGATCGACAGCCCACCAAACTCGCTATTGGGTCGTTACTGTGACCTCGAGAAACACATGGGAGAGGCTATAAACTCGGAAGCCACCCAAAGGGCGGTCCAGATTCGAAAAATAAGAAAAATTGTCCTGTCGATCATTCCAGAAGACGAGAAATAGAGTTGCGAGCAGTATGATGCAGCTTAACCGAACCAACTGCACTTGAGACATGGGGGTTCGAGAACAAAGTTGGGTGTGGTATACCACCACATTGCCAATTGAGAATAATTACATCGTAGAGATAAGGGACAACTCGTGAGACAATGGCTTCATCGAGACCTTTGGTATCATGGAAAAGGGTAGGTTATGCGACATTACCTGGCTGCAACTTTATCAATATAGAAATAAACGCCATCCATGCAAAGTCACCATGCTCTATCGACGCAGACCGGCTCTGAGAACCTCGTCGAGCTCGCGGCCCGTAACATTAAAACATTCGATATTGCTAAGGGGTGGTACGTAAACCAAACCGGCGTAGGTAATCAGATCAATCGTTCCTATTTTATTGGCCGCAAGACCTGTCATGTACTCTGGGCTACTAATGCCACGCAGTCAAACCATGGGCCTTCATACCTTGAATGCTTTCCTTCCTTCGCAAAGACCTGAAGTTAACTTTGTGAGAGCCACCCACGTAGGAGAAAACTTAAGTCCCTCATCGTAGGCAGGTATTGTACCGGGGGTATTTACATCGTCCCAGCTGCAGAGGATACTACCGTCGATTCCGGTGCTTGCAGTCGAGTCGGCTTCCCATTGAACATCAACCTTCCATGGCGTAGACCAATCCCGGCGATAAAGCTTGATTTTGGTTAAACCCGCCTCCGGTATAGCACCGAAACGTTCGTGTGGTTGATTGCCGTTGACCGTAAACGAGGAAATGGGCTTATCGAACGTAATCGCGCATGATCTACTGTCTTTCGCATCGATTTCAAATCTAGCCTTTTTCTCGCCCTTGGTGTGCGTGACGTTGAACTCGAACCAGCTGCTAAAGCTCTTCTGTGGCAGGATTCCATCGGGTGGTGTCTTGACCACGTTAGGCGGGACATCGGAACCATCATAAGAGCAGGTGACTAAGCCGCTACGTAGACTCCCTTGAGAGGTGCACTCAACTTCTTTGCCGGCGGCGGATGGTAATTCAGCTATCGTCTGTTGGACGTATTCTTGTAGGCCGGCATAATGGACTTTCGTTAACCCGGTGTCGAGGTCTACAGTCTGTTGGAAATAAATTTTGTATCTGTTACTTTCGGAAAAAGGGGGAGCCGCTAGGTTATATACCAATGTAGCAACGAATACTGCCAAGAGCGTCATAGGGATGTGGTGGGTAATTCGGTGAGTGAATGGAGTAATGGGTAGTAATAAAAAGATACTGAAGAATGCTGTCATAAGGTACGGAACCAAGACGCTTGATCCGTCAGCACCTGTTTGGGAAACAGAGGCCACCAATGTCAATCCATGCTGTCCGATGAGAATAATCAAGAACGGTCCTAGGATGAGGAATTGGAGGATCCAAAGCGAACTTGGGAGACTTGCTGACCATTGCTGTTCATACTCGTATGGTTGATTCTTGTCGTTCTCGGTCGCCCTTGCTTTATTAATCAAGGCAGATATTGAACGACGGTAAGTGGTGGCGAATGTCGTCCGACGCGTACCGGCAGGAGTACCACCGACAAGGGGTGTTGTCTCAGTTGCTGGAGACTGTAGACCGACTTCCTCATCCTCGTTGTCATTAGCATCAAGCTCATCCCGGCTTGGAGAAATTAAAGAGTCGGCATGTGGGACGTTGATAAGATGGTCTCTAATTTCATGGTCGTCATGCACTCGCTGCGCGAACGACGCCTTGGTAGGTAGCGCAAAGAATTCGCAAAGCCCAATAAAAGAGGCAAGGAACACAGCGGAATGGAAAAAGACGAAGACGTATCCAGCCGCGATTCTAAAGCGATCTTCAAAAACGGTATTCGCAACCAAAATAATCCATGTGATATGGAATAACCAGAAGATGGAGTAATTTCGATGAAGAGCACTGGGGCGAGCGAAATTTGCTCCTGCCATAATGGTCCAGAAGGAGAAGTAGAAAAGCGAAACCATCATAGCCCAACTGTGAATTATGTTAGCACCTTCTTTGGACAATGGCTATTCGGACTTACACAGTGTATTCGCTGCTATATATGATCATCGGATTAATCTTTGTGATCAAGTACGCGGAACCAACGACTAAAGCCCCAGAAACAGCCAAAGCAAAAGGAAATCTGAATAAGCCTTTTCGACCACCTAGCAGAACTGGATCAAGGTCAGATCCCTCATAGACGGATCGCCTTGCGGAGAAAAAATAGTACTTGTCGTTATGCACTAGGACATATGTCAAGCCCCAGAGTATAAGAGGAGTGGCTATGAGTAACGTTAGAGACCACGCAAATAGAGTCCTCAACTCAAAAACGGCAAACGTCTGCCCGAATATATCGAACCAGACACCATCGTTTCCTCGGCCATTCCATGCTTTATTCCGATCACCATCGGGACGGTCTCCGATAAAGGTTTCACCGGTATCCCCAGAGAGACTCTGCATCGTGTGTAAGGAGCTGCTGAGCATATGCCAGAGACTGGCCCTCGATGCATGCTTGGCGTCGTCTTGATTAGTGTGATACCTGGCACGAGGTCGGTAAAAGGCCATATCTAATCCGCGCAATCCGAAAATCCCGTCAAAAACGATATAGTCGGTGTTACTTTTTATAGCCCCCAGCCCAAACGCATCAGACGAGATTACAGTTCCGAACGGATTTTTTGTGCCCTTATAGGCATTCGTTACTTCGGCATCAGTTGTACGGAATAAGTTTGCTCGGCCACCGGCACCGGCACCTTCAAGATTTAAGAACGTGTGACAGAAGGGTAGAAGGGGGCTATTTATGAAGGCTTGAGCGCCCCATAACCCGTCCTCCTCATTATTGTTGAAAAGGGCAACGATGCCTCTCTGAGGGCGATTTTCTGGTCGGGAAAAGTAGTCAACTAGTGCTACCAGAGTGACACAGCCCATCCCGTCATCTGTAGCACCATATCCAGAGGAAACGCTGCTCCAGTGTTAGCTTCATATTACACTTACGAAGCATCTGACAAGACGTACGAATCGTAATGGGCATTCATCAAGACACCTCCCTTCCCTATGACTTTGTCTGACGTTACAGTGCCATCCTCCCACCACGGACCTTGAGGATCATCCTTGCCTCGAATGTATACTATAACATTTGTACCTTCGAAATAGGTGCCAGTGGAACTTGATGCTCCAAATACGATATTAGCTGTTGTAATATTTGAAACATCGTCTGCAAATACGACCATGCTCGAATCATTCGCATCATTTCGCTTTTTGATGTCATTTAATTCTAGCAAGAGCCAGTCGTGGATATCGTCATTCTGTCGGCTGTTGAACGGGTGGTAGTCGCGGGATAGCACGGTCAAGTCAAGCCAAGACTTGGTGAGATTGAGACCCGAGTAGAGAGTTGGATTGCTCGGAGGAGGTGGGACGGTTTCGTGGACGACGAGTAACGGGACGAGTAGGGCGACGTAGGCGATCGTGGTCCAAAAAGTTACAGCGAATGGTTTGAAGGCGACCGGGTTCGATACGGCCATGATTGGCCAGAGCTGGCGAACCTGACCGGTTCACCTACGGAGTACGATGAGGCCAAAAGAATAAAGCTGCAGAAAACGTAAAATATACCTCCAGTACGTAGGCCAGTGAAGGGAATTAGATAAGCTCTAGGTGGGGATGATGGACATCCCAAGGGATGTAAGATGCAAGATGCAAGACACAAGAGAGGCACAGTACAAAAGATGAATGGTTTTAATTAGGTTGATGTATGCGAAGGTATATTTACGTTCATGTTTTTGGAAGGATTTGACTGTGATTGCAATTGTAAGTGTATGCCGGTAAACCGAATATCACCGACACTGACGTATTCTGAATTATTCCATTTCAAATCGTAATTACCTGAAGAAGTTGTTCAATCTCGAACTCAAATGCATCAATGATCTTGAGGGTAGAAGCTTGTAGTGGAGACAGGAAAGGTTGGTACTGTAGAAGTTGCAGGTTACATCAACAGCGATTATCAGAGCGATTAGAGTGGATACATCTGGCCCAAGCTCCCAAAGACGCAACTGAGAAAAGTGGCGCAACCTATGTACTAAGTAACACAAGCTGCACATGTGATACCTATGAAACGCCCAGAACGCCTTACCCACATTTGCATAAGTGAACCTGCAGGTACCTACACGGATTTGTACATGTATACCTAAGTGCATATGTATGCAAGAGGTCCTTAGGCATAAAAACTGGATATATTGCAGTCAACTCTGATGAGTTCGAAGCAGAGAAAAGATAAAAGACATCAAAGAATTCCTTGTTGCTGTCTACGGATTAGTCCTATAATACATGTGCTCAACCATCCTCCTAGTGATAACTAGTATCACAAGTTCATATTCCTCAAACCTGTAAGAGGGAGCGAAAGGGCACGAGTCTGAAGGTATGCGTACGGAAAGGTTAGTACTTAAATCAGAAAACAACGCGTAATGATGGAATGGTTAGCAATGCAGAGCAACTTGAACTTAAGACGTTGCAGGGCTGCAAGGTCAAACGAGTTAGTATCGATACGCCAATTTGTTCTGTATGCAGATTCCCACGCTTAAGCACCAGGAGGAGGTGGCGGCGGTTGATCACCAGGAGGCGGCGGCGGAGCTTCACCGCTAGGCGGAGGAGGCGGGGGCACTGCTCCGTTGGAGTATTGCTGGATTAGAGCATTGATGTTTCCAGGTGGTAGTCCAGGCGGAGCACCAAGAGAGCCTCCTGGAGGAGCAAGACCGGGAGGAGGTCCCATACCAGGTGCTGCACCATACCCTGAATAACCAGGATAGGTGGGATATTGAGGCTGTCCAGCCGAGGCTTGATGCCATGGTGCCGCTGCTCCGGGAGCTGAACCACCGTTGTAGTTTTGGCCTTGGCCACCATAATAATCACCCCCATGGTTGTCGCTGCTACGATGGCGGTCACGCCAAGGAGCAGAACCGCCACCTCCGCTTTCATTGTTTTGATCGTTGTTGCGAGAACGCCACGGGGCAGCAGCACCCGTCGGACCACGTTGCCAGGGCTTTGCATCTCCACCATTGTTGCCGTTGTTGTACGAGCCAGGGGCCGCTTCAATACGGGCGGGGGTTCCGCTTGAACCACCTCCAAGTTCTTGAAGGAATTGCTGAAGAATAAGTTAGACATAATCCCGCTATTTATTTCGTAGGGAAAAACATACCTCATATTCACGGTCAACGGCATCTCCACCGCCGATGCGGCCAGCGGCGCGAGGAGGACCGTCGTTACGCCAACTGGCGCCCTTCTGTCTATCAGGACAGTCACGGGCCATGTGACCAGCATTACCACAGACACGACAAATGATGTTGGCCGTAAAGTTCTGCTTCTCGGGACAATCGTACTTCCTATGGCCAATCTGACCACAGTTCTGACATGCCTGATTTTCATCATCACGTAGAGTACCGTTCAAAGTAGCCAGCTCTCGAAGTTGATTCCTCTTGAGCTCGTTTTGTCCTTCGGGAATTGACGCAGCCTTATACGATGTTAGCATACGGAAGAATTTAGGAAATTGAACCTCGAAGTACGTACGGTCTCGATAACGTTATGGATTAGCTTCTTCGCCTTATTGACCTTTTCTTCGGTATCTGCCATGATCAAACAATGGAGGTCTTCCTCCTGGTTACTAGCGTGGGCAGCATCAGATCGGCCTTTGCCTTCTTTGACGGAGCCTTTTCCGCGGATGGCAATCTTGGCACCTGATTCTGACTCCATCTTCTTCAATGTATTGCCACGAGGACCGATAAGTAAACCAACTTTAGTAAGAAAACCTATGTGTTAGTATTTGTAACAAGACGGTTAGAGCAAGAGTACGAGCTGGATGAGGCCAATATGTGGCAAGTCATCCATCGAGATACAACGGCATTCCTGGCGATATCCCGAACAAGAAGGGGCAAGAACATGGTTAGAAAGGTTAGAGGGTTAGCAATCTCACTGAAGTTAATCTCTGGATAGTCATTGACGGGTACGTAGACCTTCTCTTGGGTCTTGGTAGGGCGGCGGTAATCCTGGGGTGGGTGATAGTTAGGAATGGTCTTCATGGCCTTCTCAACAAGCTTGTGTCTCTCATCTTCGAGACGCTTGCGGTAACGGTATTCTCTAGTGTTAACACGACGACCATGGTTGTCGTATTGAGGCGGGGGAGATGGAGATCTACGTAGAATGTTAGTTAGGATTGCGAGGATTGCGCTCGAGATAAATTCCTGGATGACTCAGGGCTGAACATACCTATCGCCATCAGCAGGTACGACATCGTTGATACGTAGCTTCTGGCTGATCTCCTCGATTCTTAGATGCAGAGTATAGGCTTCTAGTTGTTCGCTAGTCATGTTGGCCACGATGGCAGTGGGGAGTCCCATGAGCCCAGCGGCTTTGTTCTCGGAAGCATCACCCCATCGATTTCGCTTCTTTCTGCGTCGGGGTCCATCGGTATCGGTTCCTTTTTCAAGTCATATTAGCTTTTCGATTTCAATACATCTTATATTGATATGAGCGCCTTACTCGGTTCGGGGCTACGACCTCGCTTTAGGTCGCGCTCTCCATTGGAAAGGCTGTAATTATCGCTTCCATTTTCGCGTTTCTCGGTCGCATCGTCTAATTCGCCTCCAAACCGTCGGCTCTTACCGAGAGGGATATTGTTGGATCCCGTAATCCCTTGATTTCTCCACGACATATTGAAAAAATCGCGTATTAAAAAGGAGGGGCAACGTATGTGAAAGAAATAAGTTGAAGAATTAAAGATTTCGATGGCTGTTGAGTGGAATGTAGAATTATTTGGAGGCGACTTTTCCTTGGAGCCACACTTATGTAAACATGTTTTACCTAGACTAAGGTGGGACAAGCACAGCGCTCGGGCCACAACGCGTGGGCCAAGAGGTAGGTACTAATAGTGAAATTTGTGCCTTTCCTGTCGTTTGTAATCCCGCCGTTGAGAGCATTTGTTGTTTAGATACAAACTCTAGTTAAGAGATACATAAATACATAACGGTCGTACTCTTCACAAAGAACCTTTGTTGAGGTACATTAATGTAGGCTAACTATCTAGGTACACTACAGGATTTTTTTTGAAAAAACGAAAAAAAAAAAAAAAATAGTATCTATTCATCTCATGAATAAAAGAGACATCGTCAGTATCTGGGCATCTATTAGTAACAAAAGATACTTTTAGTGGAGTGACCTCGTCCGGCATGGGTCCGTTCTCAACCCCTTTTATCTAATAACTCTTAGGAGTTAGCACGTACATAGATAGCAATATATTCAACATTTTTTCTCGTCACGCGCCTGGCACTTGAATTCACCGATATACCTATTGGGGTGTTCTAATAGAACGGAGTGAGGATGGGATGGGTAAGATACATATTGGGGGTAATAAGATCATTCTTGTAACTAATAATTGTTATATCATAATATCCTCAGCCCCAGAAAGTAAAGAAATTAATAAATCAAAGCATTCTTCCATTATGCTTCCCTATCGCTCACGGGAACGTTGAGGCAGTTCGCTACTTGGCTTCTTCCTTCATGGACGACTGGACCCAGTCTCTCAACGGAGCAGCCTGCTTTTCCATATCTTCGTTGGAAAGCACCTGGTGTTTTTCATATATATGCGGGGACGGTACATGGCGACCCTTCTCAACACCCGGACGCTTCAGCATCCGCTCAACCCATTCCTGCAATACTGGGAACTCGCTCATATCGATTCCAGCCCATTCTTTACGTATAACTGTTAGTTAAAATCTTGCATAACTCGGCGTAGGGCTACATACTAGCTGCTGCGACCCATCCCCAGCAAGAGATGTCCGCGCTCGTACATCGGTCACCAACTAGGTAACCAGACGTCGAGGAATTTAGCTGCGTCTCCAGCGTTTGGTAGAGGCGACGAGTCTCGTTCTTGTATCGATTGATGCCGTACTCAATCTTCTCCGGGGCATAGCCTATATACTAAGAGTAAGGTTGGAACGGCTCAGGGGTCAAGAGTCTAGTCACATACGGTTGAAATGGTTCAGCTGTCTATTTAAATGTGAGCTTTACCTGTCAACTGTTTTTGATCTCGATTTTACTTACCCTTGCATAGGTCCAAGGCCTCCCATTTGCCACATGAGCTAAGTTGGATGAGTAGTTGGCGCTTAAGGGTCATCCAGGTGTACATGACTTACCCAGCTATTCACTTCATAATATTCCCTCGACCCCTTTGGGTACGAGACCTTATGTTCCGTATCGTATCTGTCGGTCAAGTATTGCATGATGGAGCCACTTTCAAATACCCTAATGGGCTTGCCATCGGTAAAGGTATCTGTGAGTGCGGGAATGCGACCGTTGGGGTTAATCTTCAAGAACCATGGCTCCTTCTGGACGTTTGTGCTAATATCAATTCTAGTAACCTATTCGCTAGGTTAGTGAGATACTCTTATCTACTAATCTGAAAGCCTCAAGGTAGAGTAATAGTTTCTCACCTTGTAAGGCAACCCTAGTTCCTCGAGCAGGATCGAAACCTTGACACCATTAGGTGTCTGAGCGGTATATAGATGAAGATCAGACATTTTCTGCTGGAAATGTGTTGCAATTTGTCCAACTCTTAAGTTATTATCATCCGACCTAGTATGTAAATTAGAAATTAGAATAACGGAAACATGCGATGAATATTGGAGCAAACTAGGTTAGAATAATAGCAACATTTATATCAAGAAGCAGTAAAGTCAAAGTTGATTAACAATCAAGGTCATAATGACATACAAGTAATACGAATATACTCCGGATTAATAAGATTTGACGGCAGTTATTCCCAGATTATTAAATCCTAATTCCCCTTATATTCCTTCTAAGGAAATCATGAAATGGAAATAAATATCAACTCACCGTCGCTGTACCACTTCCCCGCTTTCTCGGAATCTAAGCTACAAACGGTTTGTATGCTAACGACCCACATCGCACCAAGTCTCCTATCGGTTTATTAAAAAGTCGCCGGGGATGGCAATGTGCGACGGGACTTTCAGGGGTTACTTTTATGTATCGTGTCGTACGGTAATAATACACTTGATCAGCCGTGCTTCGGAAGACACCATTAACGTCCGACCACAAACCCGGCCTTAAAACGCCGAAGCGAATCGGACCAACACGGGATATTGGCAACAAGACGAATACCCTATTTATTCATAGCTCCACATCCGTATAGTTCTTATGCTAACCGTATAAATTAAAAGAGCCGCGAATGGTCCATCCGTCTGAAATTTGCAAACTTTCCGGCTTAGCTAGATAAATACTATATAGGTACCTAAGTAAACCATTGGACGATTTGGCAACGTGCCTAGTACATGTATGAATCCTCATTCCATCCTGTATTGTGCAAATCTGAGATAGTTTTTCTGCTTGTTTAAACCATAATGATTACCGTTTCTGAATGGATGAGATTTTAGGTAGCTTTCTTAAATAACGCATACAATCAACGTTTAGAGATAATCCATCTCCCAAGCGTAATAAGATACTCCCATATCATGCTACCTACCGTAATAATTTACCTTTCTACCTCTATAGTTAAGCGATTAGATGACTTCAGCGTAGTAAAGCATCCTTTAGGTATATCAGACATATACAAGGATCTCAAGGATGGGAAAGGGGGGAAAGGGGGGACTGTTGAGCGGGAAAACGTGTTGAAATGTAACTTATAGACTGAATTTTACTATCTTGGCCTGAAATACTGGAAAGCTAAAGAAATATGTAATTCCCTATTTTGAAAATTCCATGGGAGAATTTACTTCGAAAATAATCAACCAAAAAAAATACACACGCAGCGTTGATTGTCGTAGCGGCGGGATCCCTGACGCCCGACTCTTCCAGTCATCGTTAAGAAAGGGGTACAATTATTTTGCCATTTTTCGTGGGAAGCCTATAGCTTAGGTATACGAATAAATGCAATAAATAGTATTTATTAAAATAAATTCAATACATTTACGTTATCGATGAGTTAGTTCACTATTCTTTTTTAAGGACCCTCAGGTCACTAAGTGAGAGACAAATTATTGTATCGCGTACGATATCGACAGGAGCGTATCTGTTAAACGCTGTTGGACTCGATGTTTTCTCCGCCGAGTAATTAAAGTAGTACGAGTACCTAGGTAGATAACGAATTAGACTATCTCGTCAGTGATGCGGAATGCCTGGCCTATATACATCAGGCCAGGTACTTCGTACTATACCTGACAGTAGTCCCCTGACCACATATTTCAGCATTATCGACTTAGCTAGCTAAAGCTACGATAAACGCTAGGTCAGGCGGGTAGTTTCGCAGAAGTTTGTATGTGCGGTGCACTGTCTTCAGAAATAAAAATTGCCTTTACAGCTGGCTAAGTATCTGCCTGGTGCGTAAATGGAAACAACATCGACGATGAACCTCCTGGCGCACTTGACCCCACCTTTAGTAGCTTCTGGTTCTGTAGTAACTTGGACCAAGTATTCTTTTATTTATTTCAAGTTGTTTCCATTTAATCAGACTCTGTCTCTCCATTATTATTTTTTCCTCTGGAGTTGCACCGGCTAATACATAACAATTTCCTCAAGTCGGATGCGGCTATGGAAGCTCCTCGCAAGTCTCAACAATTCCTCATACCTATCGCTAAGAGCTTCTCCTTTGCCATCCCAGATAAGTGGAAGGCCAATCCTTCTATCGTTCGCTGGATCGATAACATTCCTGGCCCTGCCAAACGAGAGGAACGGTTGACGCCCGCGCGCATTCAAACTCCCAAGCGCGCCTTGGTAAGTAAACATCTGACCCGGGTTTCGACAACCTTATTTGTTTACATGAATTAGGAAACTCCCGACATGGACGGAAGCCGTAAAAACGATAACCATCAAGCCAAGCGAGCTAAGATGACTTCCTCCCTAAGCCTCAGGCCCACTCGTAATAGACGTGGAAGCTTTGCCACCTATAGCCGCGGTATTCTTCGACAAGCCTCCTCCGCCGTCCGTCGAGTTGTGAGTTTCGACAGACAACAGGAAACCTTCGAGGGTTCTACGGCTCGCGGATCGCCCTCCCTGCCTGGATCTCCCGCTACTATTGTCGATCGTCCTCGCATGAGATTTGTCTTTGTTGGAGATTCGGGCTGCGGGAAATCAAGCTTGTTGCTGTAAGCTACCTACATATAACTTTTCGTTGTTGATGTTACTCCATGTTGTCGACACGTACTAATGAATTCTAACTACAGTCGTTACTATCGCGATACATTCAATTCAGTAAGTCATACTTACTTGAACTCCTGAAGTGTGTTATGCACAGGAATTATCACCTGCTCACATCATACAGACCCATATCAAGACTCATTACGAGTTGTTCACCAAGGTTACCACAGTGGAAGGGCAGGAAGTGGAACTCGAGCTTTGGGACACCTCTGGCGATATTACCCTTCACCAGCTTGAACTCCTCTCCTATCTTGCATGGGATGCTGTATTCCTTTGCTTTGGCATGGACGACGTCGAGCGTTTCATGACCGTCCAGAGACAAGTAAGCAGCATCAACTATCTCCGTTGTATACTCGATATATGATACCTTAACTGATACAAACCAATCAATTATAGTGGATGGATGAAATCAACAAGCACTGTGGCGACATCCCCTTCATCTTGCTCGGCCTCAAGAAGGATAAGCTCACTGGCGCTAACAAGAAGCCCCCTTTCCACCCGATCTTGAGCGACCCGGTCTCTGTTACCAAGGTGAGAACAGTTCCAACGGATTTTTCTATTCGCCTAACGCTCATTCTGCGTATCCGACCCATGTTATACTAACACGTAATATCTAGGACTCCTCTGGAGCGCTAATCACCCGTGGAATCAAGTACATGACGTGTTCAGCAAAGACTGGCGAAAACGTGAGTCGCGTTTTCGAGCAAGTCGTTCGGATGGTGAACTACGAGCGAGAGGAACAAGAGGGACTTACCCGGCTCCGCGAGAAGTACGGAGAACCCGAGCCCGAGGATTTGGGCCGGAAAACGTGCTTTAAGTGAGAGGTAACTACCTAGGGAGGTAGTCTCATGTGGTAGCAGTCATTGGGTTTACTTGAGAGTTAGTACGATATGACGTTGGCCACTCGGCAGAATTAAGGAAATATTTTTATTCCTGAACTGTTCTTTATTCTCGTGTTTGATGATGTCTTGTCAAATGTGATGATGTCTGACCTATTGCTTTGTACGTGAACCGGATTAATGTTCAATCCTATTATGATATTGTTGTGAACATCTTTATTCTGGGTGTCCTAGTTCTTCCTCGGGGGAAGAATAACTTAGGTATATAATTCCTTAGAACTATAATTCCGAATTAATTAATTAGCTAAAATAACGTGCCTAGTACATCACCCAATAGCTGGCTTATATGAAGCATTCACGTATATATAGGGGGGATTATAGCCTCTACACTACTAAATAAAAATGGAGTCGGAAACGCTTCTCAAGACCGCCTAGATTCGGTCGACGGCGCTCAGGGTTAAAAGCTTGTTACGACGCCGTCTTATATCCACCTCTTGCCCGCATTAGGTAGGACGTATGTTTGTACTCGGTGGACCGTATCCGGTACCTATTTACTTACCTTTCTACCGCCATTATTGGCTCTTGTTGTTTCTTATAGTAATTGTTCGAGGTTGACTCGATTATGCATGTACCTGATGTAAGGGTAGCCATCACACCCTTACCCCACAAGGAGGTAGATCACTGTCCATTCGAGATCCTGATGACGCTATCTCAGCTTTAAGGATTGCGCCTTGGTAAGTACGAATTTTGATCGATTACCTAACCCCAGAAATATCTGAATTGACTTTAGACGACTAATACATACACCTTTATTTTCAGAGAAGGAAAATAAAACATTCACGATCCACCCGACTATAATAAAATCTCAAATGTTTTAAATACGCGGATGGACGCGGGTTTAGGTACCAGGGCTAGCAAAAACATACACCCCTAAAGTACCGACTTAAAGTACCACTTATCAAACAGATCCGTTTTGAGCGCTACGCAGACAACCATTACCGTAGGGACCCTTGTTTGCGTCCTTAATACAAGGTATCTCGATAAGCTTACCTCTATGCAGTAGAACAGTGTAAAAAAAGGTGGCGCATCTACAAGCATAATTGTTAGCAGACTGCGCCAATTATTTTACCTTCATTCGCTATTCGCTATTCTATCTTAGGTACCTAAGGTTAGGTACTTTAGGGTATCATGCAGGGCCGGGGAGGACCAGGTTGATGCGGTGCTAGGTTGATGTAGTCTTAATAAGGTGGCGGACAAGCCGCCGAATGATAAGAATCATCGGGAATCCCTTTTATCTCATGGATTTTGGCTTGTCTTTTTTTCTTTTTTTTCTCTTTCCCTTTTCCTTTTTAAGCCCTCGTAGTACCGTGTTGCTGCGATACTTATCGGGGAGATAAATTGGGTTGAACGTCGAAAAGTGTAGGGGAAGACAACCGGCTCTCGGGATAATAACATGGACTCACCCACTTTGGATATACCGGTGAAACCCGGTGTCACTTCGGAAGTGCATGTGGACGACGATGAATCGGACACGAGGGTTGCTCCTGACCATTTCGACGAGAGTTATCGCACTACGAAGAAGGAGATTTATGCTTATTACTGGTGCGTCGGTGTTGGGAATTAACTAGGGGGCCAAACGAATGAAGAAACTCGACTAATCACGGTAGCAAACATTTACAGCTACTATATTGGCAGCAATGGGCTATCACTGTTCAGTGTGTTTTATCCCCTTTTCTCAAATTAACTCGATAAAGAAGGGATACGCGTGAACTTACCATGATTCAACTCATTAGACTTTGCTCCCTCGGCCTTTCAGAACTTGCTCAGCCAAGCGGCCGGCGACGAGGGCGTCCTGACTTTTATCGGAAAGCCCCGGTCCGTCAATAGTATTGTGCTCCTTACCAACGGAATCTCATTCGCGATCCAAACTGTCGTCTTTTTGGTCATTGGCAGTTTTGCAGACTTTGGCTGCTGGCGGCCTAACATCTTGATCGTGCTGTCTTTTATTGCCTACGCAATTGGTTTTGCCTGGTTGGGAGTTCACGATAAAGAAAAATGGAACGTCGCCGTCGGGTTGTATATTGTCGGCCTGATCGCTTATCAAACCACATTTACCTTCTGGAATGCTGCTTTCCCGGGTCTCGCGCGCAATACAGCCGAGATGAAGGAAACGGCCGACGCATATATTGCCGGCACCATCACTCGCGATGAGTACGACTACGCTGATAGCATGGCGCGGAGCCGACTGGCCAACGTTGCTTTCTGTGTTCAGTCGTTCGCCGAGGTCTTCATCCTGGCTATCATCGTCGGCATGATGTTTGGGTTAAAAGTTAGGGATAGTGATGCTAACAATAACTGGGGACTCAGCGTCATAATAGCCTTCGCTTCCGCCATATGGCTCGTTGTTTCTTTACCTTGGTTCTTCCTCGAAAAACGTCGTCCGGGACAGGACCCTGGAAAACGATCTATCTTGGTCGCGGGGTTATGGCAGATATGGCATGCGGTGCAAACTATTTGGAAGCTTAAGCAAAGCCTTGTATTCCTAATTGGTAAGTATCTCGTCCCGGGGTGCCCTCGCCAGTGTTTCGGGGCTAACTAGGATGGCAGGGTATTTCTTGCTCGGCGACTCTATGAACACTACCGTCGCTGTCATTGCCACCTTGCAAAATGACATAGTCGCCTTCGACGCCCTTGGGTTAACGTATTTACTCATTGTCGGAATAGCCGCACAGGTAAGCATGATTTTCTTCTCCGTCAGCAACTATTTCGATAAAGAATAACTGACTTAGTATTCTACTCGAAAAGGGTCTTGGGGTTTTCGCTTTTTGGTATTGTCAGAAGCGCTTCGAGCTTGGAACCAAGACAATGTTCAATATAATTGCAGTCGCCATCGTCGTTCTCGACGCCTGGGGTCTTATCGGCATCTGGACGGATAAGTTCGGTTTTCATAATCTATGGGAGTTTTGGGTAAGTGACAACTTGTCTTGGCCAAGTCTTATCTGACCAGTTCTGTGAGCGCACTGATACTAATTTCGCTCAAATAGCTATACCAATTATATTACGGATTCTTTGGCTGTCCATGGTACAGCTACTCTCAAGTCATGATTTCGGAAGTTTCTCCCCGCGGGCACGAGTTCCTATTCTTTAGTCTGTTTAGCATCATCGGCAAGGCGTCATCTTTCATCGGACCCGTGGTCTCCAGCGCTATCATCGACGCGGACCCTTCCCATAATAACTCTACTCCTTTTTACTTTCTATTCTCGCTGAGTTTAGTTAGTTGTGTCATTTTGGTATTCTTTGTTGATCTCAAGAAAAGCCAGGTCGAGCAGGAGAGATTTTTAGAAGATAAAGCGAGGCGTTTGAGGGACAGTTTAGAGGATTCCTCCCCGGAATCTATATGATAATTACGTAGCTGGTAGTAAAGTTCCAAGGCCATTTATATATCACTAACTATTAAGGAGTAAAATGGTCTTTCTACTTAAATCCATATCATCATTTACTCCCTGAAGAGACGAGGATATGGACTATTGCTGCCGTGAAACACTTTTTTTTTTTTTTCGCCGACTTCCTTATGAACTTTAAGGCCAGCTTAGGCTTGACTGTTAATTTTACCGTAGAGATAGATCGGATATTAATATATGTGAACTGGAAATGTGGATTTACTATTTCTATTCGCGGGCTAAGAATGGCCGCCGTCTCGTGTAATAGTGGTGGTTAGGTGCCTAAGGCGGGTACCTGAGTGCCCGACTTTAGGAGGGATATTATGCTGGCCTTAAACGATTCTTAAAGAGGAAGGTTGTCTATGCACGCAATAAAGCATTTTTATTAAGTACATCCACAAATTTAGTGGGTTGGAGGTTGATTTAAAGAAGTCCTTATTTTGAAAATTTTAAGAAAATATATATCTTTTAAAAATTGTTCAATTAGGGTATTGAATAGGAACTCTAATTAAATAAAAGTTATAATAATTAAATATAAGGTTATTATATCTTAAAAAAAATATTTGAGTAATTAAATAAAAGGTTTATTAATAGAGGTAATTATTAGCATTTAAAAAATAAAATGGATAATATATTTAATTAGAAAAAAAAATTATAACTATTATAAAAAACTATAAGAAAAACTAATAATTCTGAAAAACTTAACCTAATCAGACAAAAATTAATTCTTGAGGGCCTTTATATTAAATAGGAGTTTTAATAGCTCCTACAGGATATGCCCTACACTTCAACTACCCTATAATAAATTAATAGGTATAAATAAAATAAAAAATACAAGGTAACTATATCCTAAAAAAAATATTAAAATTTAAAATAATCAAATAGAAGGGTTATTAAAGGTAATTACTAGCAATAGTAAGTAATATTTAAAATGATATATTTAACTAAAAATAAGAGAGTTGTATACCATTGTAAGAAGCTATATAAAATGTAATTCTTAAAAAGTTTAATCTAATTAGATAAGAAAATAACTCTTAAAAGCTTATTATATTAAACATAAGTTTTAATTTAAAGTTAATACTATTAAATAAAAACTCTAATTAAATAAAAGCTCTAATAATTAAATATAAAGTAATTATATTTTAAAAAAAATAATAAAATAATTAAATAAAAAATTAATAAAAATAATTATTTATAATGGTAATTAACGTTTGGAAGATAGAAAAGATAATATATTTAATTGGAGATAAGGTTATAAATTATTGTAAGAAATTATAAGAAAAATTGAATAAGTTGATGTTTAAGAATTTGATTTGATTAGATAAGAATTAACTTTTAAGGGCTTATATATTGGATAGGAACTTTATGTTAGGGTTAATATTATCGAACAAAAGTTTTAATAGTTAGGTAGATGTAAGGTGATTATATTTTAAAAAATGGTATTTAAATAATTAAATAGAAAAATTAGTAAAGATGATTGTTGGCAATGGTAGTTAGCGCTTAAAAGATAAAAAAGATAATATATTTAATAAAAGAAAAAAATTATAAATTATAATAAAAAATTATATAAAAGGTAATATTTAAAGAACTTAACCTAATCAAATAAAAATTAATTTTTAAAAGCTTATTTATATCCAAAAAAGTTTGTGGAGATTTTAGAAAAATTTATTTTATAAAGGTTAATAAGGTTTTGCAAGGTAGTTTTAGTTATGTAATTATATTACCCCAATTCATTATTATAAAAAATTTAATCTGATTAGATAAGAATTACCTTTAAAAGACTTATATATTAAAGAAGAATTTTAATTAAAGAGGAATTTTAATAATTAATTAAATATAAGATGATTATATCCTAAAAAAAGAATTAAAATAATTAAATAAAAAAATTAATAAAAATAATTATTAGTAATAATAATGCAATTAAAATTTAAAATAAATAATATATTTAATAAGGGAACAAATTTATAAATTATTGTAAAATTTATAAAAAAATATAATAATTTTTTAGAATTTAATTTAATTAAATAAGAATTAACTTTTAAAGGTTTATATATTAAATATAAACTTTAATTAAATAAAAACCCTAATAACTTTTAGAAGATATTTTTTACATTTTAATTATTTTATAATAAATTATATTTTAAAAAAAATATTAAAATAATTAAATATAAGGTTAATAAAAGCAATTGTTAATAATATGGAAATTATATAAATAAGAGGATATAAGGTAATTATATTTTAAAAAATGTAATAAAATAATTGGGTAAAGAAATAAATATATATAATTACTTACTAATAATAATATATTTTAAGAAGATATCTTTTAAAAAAAGATTGAAACTATATTTTTGTATAAAGGCTCTATAAAGAAATTATTGAAAGATTATGATCTCCTTAAGTTGATTAAATAAAAAAAATAACTTTTGAGGGTTTATTTATATTTAAAAGAATTATGGAGATTTAAAGGGTCTAACTTTAAAAAAACTAATAAAATTTTTATAAGGTAATATTTATTACTTAATTGCTTTATATTAGTTTAATATTCTATTAAAGATAAAAATTATATATTATTATAAAAAATATTTAAAAATTAATTTTTAAAAATTTATATATTTAAAATAAATTTTAATAATTAAATAAAAAATAATTATATTTTAAAAAAAATAAATATTTAAATAATTAAATAAAAAACTAATAAAAATAACTATTAATAAAGATAATTAATATTTAAAAAGTAAAATAAATAATATATTTAATAAAAAATAATATTATTATTAAATAAAAATTTTAATAATTAAATATAAAATAATTATATCCTAAAGAAAATATTAAAATAATTAAATAAAAATTAATAAAAATAATTATTTGTAATAGTAATTAATGTTTAAAAAATAATAAATAAATAATATATTTAATAAAAGAAAAAAATTATAAATTATTATAAAAAATTATAATAAAAATAATTTTTGAAAGCTTATTTATATCCAAAAAACCTATAAAAACCTTAAAAAGATTAATTTTATAAAAGTTAATAAAATTTTACAAAATAACTTCAATTACGTAATTACACTACCTTAATTTATTATATTAAAAAATTTAATTTAATTAAATAATAAAATAACTCCTAAGGACTTATATATGTTTAAAAGAGTTATAGAGACTTTGGAAGATTTAGTTTAATAGAAATTAATAGAGTAGCTTTAGTTATGTAATTACATTACCCTGGTTCAATATAATACGTATTTTATAAGCTTATATAATTTTTTCTTAAAGTTGGGCTATTGTGGTGCCCCGCAGGGGTGCCCTCTTGTTGTGATGTTGAGCTATAAATGGAAGCATCTGATTGGAGGACCTTAACTGGTGGGTCCCTATTTGATTCGTAACTCACGTACCTAGGTACCTCCAGACTTTCATCTGCAGACCTTGACTTAATTAGGAAAATGCCGCGGTTATCCCTCGAGGTGCGAGAGTGGCACAGTGGGGGGCGCTAAAAATTGTGTCCAATCAGAAACTGCTGAAATGTAGCTACATGCTTTTACACTAAATTTTGCTTGTGCCATAAGTACCAGCATTTACCAGTTTTATAAATCAATATAATAGACTTTCAATAGCAAAAACGTTAAAAATATAAGTTAAAAAATTTATTATAATGAAATATAATTAAATACATATTTATTAAAATTAAATATTATTTATTATAATTTAAAATTAGGTATTTTGTTGTGTTGAATAGATTTTTATGGTATTAGGTAAGGCTATTTTCGTTGTATATGAGCTTTTGGGCCAATCAAACTACTAGTAGATTTTTAGTCCGCCCCACTGTGTCACTCTCGCACCTCGAGGGATAGCTCCACCGTTGGCATCCTCCAGCACGCGACGGGAACTCAACGGACGTATATAATTACAGAAGGCTAAGCAAAGTCCCCTTTCAAGCTGAAAATATTAAAAACAAGTATCAAGTATACATGAAATAGAATCAAGAAGCTCATATTTTCCGAATCACATTGCGTACCAAGATATACCTAACATCATATTGGTCATATCCGAATATGACTTCCCAGGAACTGTTCAAAATTCCCATCCCGGCGATCAAGTCGCATCCAGGAGGCAACATTGTCTGCACGTCTCCTAAACCCCAAATCTACGTCCTCACATGGACTTCTCCGCCAGACAACAGGTTCACGCCCGCCTTCAATACGGCGTTGATGACAGCACTCGATACCATTGAATTCGGCCATCCACCAGGTGTTGTCATAACTACTTCATCTATTTCCAAGTTCTATTCCAATGGCCTTGATCTCAAGCTTGCCGTATCGCTGCCGGGTTTCTGGGAAAATAGTCTATACCCGTTATTCCGGAGATTCTTGACTTATCCCATGCCGACAATCGCCCTAATTAACGGCCACGCCTTCGCCGGCGGTTTCATGTTAGCTATGCATCACGATTATCGAGTCTTCACAGGCACTAAAGGCTATCTATGCATAAACGAGCTTGAATTTGGCGCGCCATTACTACCGCCCATGAGCTCCATTTTCAGAATCAAAACTACCCCCAACGTATATCGCAGCATGGTTCTTGAAGCGCGACGATTCGACGCCAAGGCCGCATTAGAAGCTGGCTTGATAGATGCAATTGGCGAGGTGGACGCAGCTCTAGGCTTAATCCAGGAACGATCGTTAATCAAGAAGGGGACCACGGGCGTCTACGGGCTGCTGAAGGCGGAGATGTATCGCGAAAGTGTCGCCCTGTTATCTGCCACGGGCCAAGAGGCGGCTAAAACCATGGAGATACAGGCAGCTGAGAAGAAAAGGAAAGAAGAAGGCGCAAAACGATTCAAGGAAGCGCAGGATAGTAAAGCGAAATTATAAGTCTTCAGGCTTGGCCTTTGGTTTTTTTTTTCTTCTATCTTTGGGTCTAGTTGCGGCGTCGTATTGGAAGTAATCCTTTTCACATGCCAAAGAGATCCGTACGCGAGGTATCTAGGTACCTCCTTTTATTTTAGCAACTGACGTCATTCGTACGTGGGGTTTCGAGTCGCCTTAGGAACTCTGAAATGAACGACTACATATTATATTTATAAATCAAACTATTATATTAGATAGGTAAATCATCTGTTCTTGATGGGATATACTCTTTAGTGACGCTTCACTTCATATCTTGAAAATCATTCGTTGATGCCTGCAACACCGGATCACGAAACTGCTCCGAGGCATTTCCTCTTTCGATGCAGATATTACATCCTTGTCGGGGCTTATCTTATGGCTACATCGTATCTCTTTTACCATGTCCACCGTCAACCATTCTCTCGCGTAATCAAGTCGGAACAGTACGAGACTATCTTCAAAGGTACAAGTCTAGTTGCTGTCATAGGAGGAATTGCTATGAGTAGTTCCGGAAAGGCAAAATACCGGCAATATAGGTATTCAGTTTGACTCTAGCGGGAGTGAGTCTAATAAGACGCGACAGTCCTAGTCAATAGCGTCGTCGAAGGCTACTATGTAATCATATAGGGATGTAGTTTTATCGCAGACTCATCTAGCCCATTATCAATATTATCTTTTCTGTGCTCATTCACTTCCTCGCCCACCCCGTCCGGCTCTATGGCCACTTTGAATCTTACGAACGCTCTAGAACGCCTGGGTCTTTCTCGGCGAGACGCAATCGCAACCATATATTGGAAGGGTTGGGAAATAGCAGCATCATCAGAAGCCCAAGAAACCAACTTGTGTAGACTGGAAAATTTATCAAATTCGGTACTTTTGTTCTCAGCCAGATTAAGAGCAAGGTCAGTACATTCTTTCGCTCTATCTATGTCACCCGACTTGAAGTAGGAAACTCCGGGACAGTAGTATAGCCGTATAATACCTCCTAGAGCAGCACATATGGAGCGCGATTTATCATGCTGAACTTCTCCGGGCTTAGGCGAGTGACCCATCAATTCGGTATACCTCACGCGGTACTCTCTAACGAAGTTGTCTAGCTTGACGACCCCTTTCCGTAATAGAATCGCCGCTTGCTCAAGTGCCAGAGGTAATCCGCCTAATAAGTCGTTGACTATTTCCGTGGCGCTGTTAGATCCAGGAGCCGAAGCTGTCATCCGAGCTCTCTTCAAAAGCAATTCTCTTCCATGAGTATCGCCTAGTCCGTCGATTTCAATATATGATAATCCATATGGATAGAGTATATCGGAAGTACTTCATTGCGTGCTTGTTATGATAATTGGGCCGAAGCAGCGATTTGGGATTAGTTGGAACGAAATATAGTTCGTGTTGTCGGCGCTATTAATGAAAAGCAGCCAGTTTCGCTTCGTACTCGACTCCAATATGATTATCACAAAATCCTTCATATTCCCACCCACGTAAGAATCTGGAGTATCTCCATGCTTGTATAACTGAGATAACATACAAAAAGTACCTGTAAACTATTTTGCAATGTGTTCAGGGGTATGCGCATCAATATAGAGAATAGCGCTATACTGGTGCTTATTCCCTTCGATGCATTTGAGTATAAGCTGTGTCTTTCCCGAGCCTCCGATGCCAAAGATTACAATACCTTTCCTTCCAGGTGTGGTAAGATTAAGTATACTAGCAAACCATTGGAGTTGTATATCTCTCCCGTAGAACGTTCGGGTGAAGACGAGTAGTCTAGATATTATGGGAAATTCAAACTCAGGAGCAACGAATGATAGTTGATGACTGTATTTACTATGCCGCTCTGTCCATATAGGTACTCACTTTTCCTCAATTCCGTTTGAACTTCTTGTTAGAGCCGTTGAGGGTTCCAGGTTTCCGGCCATACGCATAGACAAGGCGGCAACGATATGAGACCCTATTAGAGCGAAAGAGACAGCTCCAAAACTATGAAATAGGGCCGCAAGAAATAAGCAACCAGCTGTTCATTGCATAAACTCACTTGTTTTACTATAAGCACCCCCTAAGCTATGCGTGCTGAAGATAATTGAGGCTAGGTAGCCTTTCTCCTTCCGTTCGTCTCGCTATGCGAATTCGAGTAAGTAGATCTACTACATAAGAGTCAATTTCAGATGTAGAAGACCTAAATATAAATGATGTACCGTAGCCGAAAGCTCGAAGTCGGGGTCGAATGCTAATACGGGCCAGTCTCTCCAGTAGACGACCACGTAGCCATAGCAGGATTTTCACTAACGCCAGAGTCCCGTGTTGTTCGCCAGTATCCCCTCCCAAGGCCGTGGAGGGCGACGATGTTACCGATTAGTTAGTACTTTAGACTTTGTTATGGAAATGTATGGCAACCAACTCAACACATGCGGCGTTCGGGGGGGCTGTAACTAATGGTAAGTCATCCTACCTGCGGAGGAAACTCGAAGAGACTGTAGGATTTCATATCAAACCCGTTATTTAGCGAAAGTAGAGCCTGGAATACGTGCTTTAAGATGTCCATGTGCCCACCGCCAGCTAGAAACATGGTATTCCCCCTTATCTGGCCGGCTACTGATATTTATGTAGGTACTCTTGCTACGTAAGGGCTATCCGGCAACCGGATAGACTAAGTCGTACCTACTACGTGTGGATTGGATTTGGGTGTAAATGTTTAGTGGCGACACCGTAAAAGAGAGAAATGCCACGAGTGCTACTTGATGCGGCTTTCGCCGTTGCTGTAACTTCTACGGTTACTTTATTAATGACCAAGTTGTACAACTAGTTTATCGTTAGTTGGGAAGAGAATTAATAAATCGCCATCATCCTGTATGTACTTTTCTTTCCATGCACCAAGTTGATACTTATGTACCGTCATCCTGGTAAGCCACTTTATATCTTGATTGAAGGTTAATAGATAGATAGGTAGGTAATTGGCCATCTTCTTTCTTTTGGTCATGCTGAAAATGTTGTCTTACCACCATTAACGAGTACGATAATCTCGACGAGTGGACCGAAAATTCTCCTGAGAGAACGTCATAGAATCCTCGGAGCCGACAAAACGAGGAATATGTTATCCACACGTAGCGGAACTACCCAAACGGACTTGCGTAGTACATGGGCACGTATTCGCTGCTGGAACAATTCGTATTCATATTTGGGAGAGACGAATCCATGATAAGCTACGATTAATCGGGAGTCTGTGAATGAGTATAAAACAAATCCAGGTTCGAAACAATAAGCGCCACGCATGTCCAAATATTGAATGGTGACGAATTGACAACGCTGAAGATGGCCGAAGTTAATAACCACATGATGTTGCGATTTATATTGTACATAGTACAGTACAATACCTAACTACCTACCTATGTAAAGAGAAGTCTGGTAGGAGGGGCACGGCGCAGGGGATATAACTGATTAATCGGTGCTGATTGGCAGGATTGACTTCGGGAACTACAGGGGCATGTACCATTACTTCCATCACTTCCATCATCTAGCTGCAAGTTCCAGGTTGAAAAGCCGGGCTGGCAGGTTGGTAAAACCCCACTAAGCCCACAATAAGTTGGTTCTATGCCCGCCAAAGCAGCCCAAATCAAGCCCAAATCAAGCAAAACAGAGCCAATTACGAACGACCCACCGAAAAAGCATTCGAAGCTACCCAAGCCGCCAAGAACTTAGAAGGCCTAGCCATGCACCATGGTACGTAATATTGCTGCTATGTGTACCCTAAATAGGTCTAAAGAGGTATCTAGTCTGCTAGTGTAGGTAGGTAGGTACCTACTCGAGTACATAAGTACCTATTGTACCCAAGTACCCAAAGTAATGGGCATTGTTTATTTGTCTGAGCCCCTCGCCGCTAAATCCAGTTGGTTGCTATGGCACTTTTACAACAACTTGTTCCACCAAACGTAATTAACCTTCTTTCATCTCTTCCTCACCACTTACGATTCACTCCAGGGTCTTCCGACGCTCGTAGCAACTTACTTACTACCCTCGTTCATTCATTTACTTATTTACTGTGTATAATACAATTTTACAATCTTTTATACTAGGTATTGCATTACAACGGAGAGACACCTGGCGTGTTCTATTATGTTACGGCGTAAACGGAAATGCAACTTGGGATTTATACCATTTGTTGTCGCATTATAACCTATCATACCTCATAACCTTTTCCCTCTTACCAACTTCGACTATTAGATGTGTATTGCTTACGTCGTATGGTATCTCAACGTCAGCATGAAGCCCGGGCCAGGCCCTGATCAATTTAGGTGAGAATTGGTTTAATTGAGTTGTTTGGTACTTTATAAAGATGCGAATGCGGTGTGCGGTGTGCGGTGCGCGGTGCGCGGTGCGCGGTGTGATGTGATGTGTTTTGCGTGGTGGGAATTGCCTTATTATATGCTGCGCTGTGCTCTGGCATGCAGCTCCTTGAAGCATTGTCCTATTAGCATGGCCATCAGCCCACACTATGGACATATATTGTTGAGTTTTATTGAATAAATAGGGTGTTGGAATGCTACTAGGGCTAACAATTATCTTCCTGGCAGATCATGACTGCCGCCAAATCTAATGATGAAGATGATCCGTCGGATCCTCAGCCTCCTCAGACCCCTCAAATCGCCTCCGATACTGGCAAATCTACTTCCAAGGAAACTACCACATCAGCGTCAACTTCCAAGGGAACATCACCCGTTAAAGATGCCTCGGGTTCTAAAGCCAAGCCGGCCACTGGCCGTCCGCGGGCTGCGACAACGAAACCACCCCCTACCCTCCTTGGCGACTTCCTATTGGGCCGACCATCCCCAGCCCGAGTTGCTGCAGATAGACAAGCTGCAAGAGAAGCAGCACACGCAAGGCGAAAGAGTTTGGAGTTAGTGAAGCAGGAGATGCGTCAAGCGGCTGTAATGCGAATCCAAGTTCCAGGAGGTGTGCATGAACGCGTTAAGAAATGGCAAAAGGCGAATGCCGCAGCAATGGCCGATGCAGATCCTTTAGCTGCACCAACAGAACCAAGCGAGGTGAATATTCAAGTAGACGAAGAAAGTGTGACTGAGGAGGATCGAGTGAGAATTAGATCAGCACAGAAGAAGCCGACCACGAAAGTCGTGATTACTCACAAGACAGATGGTAATGAGCCTAGGAAAAGCAACATAGAAGAATTAAAGCTTTCACATGCCCCTAAGAAGCGAGTGGTTAGCGATACGAATTGGGTCAAAGATAAAAAGAAGAATTTGTCAAGGAGTCAATCACCAAAGACGAAACCAAACGAGAATGCCGGTTCACCGTTGCCAAAAGACTTCTTAGCACGTCCAGCCTCCAATCCTTCTGTGTCGAAAAAGGTAAAAGACTGGGCAAGTAAGGTTGAGATCCCTGATGAATCACCCGTCAAGCGCCATAGTGCGCCGAGGTCAGTGCGATCAACTGGTAGTGGAGATGGAATTCGTGTCAGACATATCCGATCCGAGAGCGACAATGTGAGCGGAAGATCTGAACCTACTCGTATCACTACCAAAACTAGTAGCTCGCGGAATTCAAAAGAGCCAGAAGGAGATGGCATTCGTGTTAAGCCTATTCCAAGTGAAAAGGATACAGCAAGTGGGATATCCGGATCTTATCTATCGGGATCTTATTTGACGGGATCTTATTCTTCGGGATCCTATCTTACGGGCTCTCATCTCACGAGCTCTCATCTTACAGGTGAATCCTCCAAGTCTGGGAAACCTAACAGCTACGAGGATGATGGAATCCGGGTTAAACCTGCCGCAAGTGAAAGTGACCTTACAAGCGGGTTGTCTAGTTCTATCTCAGCAGATACGCCGACACCACGAAAGCCACGGGGACGAGAAGGTCATACTGCTCGGAGCAGATCTACGAAAAAGCGAGCATATCAAGATATGCGCTCAAGGAATAAGACTCGATCAGCTCCTGCCTCTGAATACGAAACCGAGGACCCTTCTGATCTTCAAGGGTCAGATGATGCTACTACAGTTCGAGCTTCCTCAAGGCACTCTTCAAGGGGGGCAAGCACTCGTAGGCCTAGTCCTCGCAGGGTTCCATCACCAAACCGTGTTGAAGTCATAGAAAAGCCTGGGCCTGATAAACGCCGGACATCCCCGCGAAGAAAGTCAAAGGTGTCTTCTGAGAAACAACGAAAGCAACCTTATAATCCCATTAAAAAGGATCATGCAGATACAGAAACCGTAATGACGGAAGATGTATCTGATAGTGAATCTTGGTCGAGCGACTCCGTGTCAGATATGCCATTTAGCACCCTGGCACAATCATTAGCAGAAATACCTGTTGGATATTCTGCATTCAGCGAGCTTGACTTAGCTACAGGATCAAGAAGACGAAATGCAAGGCCAAAAACTAAGAGACAACCGAGCTTCAAGGGCGCTACTAACGTCCTAAAGAAGGCGTTGACAGAGGGCAAGAAGATTCTTGCAGAAAAGGTTGATCCACCGAAACCCGTTGTTAATCGGCCCCCAAACATCGAAACATGGTTAAAGGATACTGTTGACCCTTTTATTGATCCTTCAGTGTCTAGACCGGAACAAATCGCCAGGGTCGACGAAGATTTACCAGATGAACGTAACCCACAACAATCTCCGCCTCTAAGGCAAAAGTCTGCCGAGGTTTTAAGTCCATCTGAAGCCAGCACAAGTGAAGAAACCCCGGAACAGAAAGAAATCGGAAGGCTTGACCACAATGAACCTACCAAAACTGATGTCACAGCCCCCAATTTGGCTGGACTCAAGAGGAGTAGGGCTACTCGGCTTTCTTCGTCAGCTTCTAAAAGCAGCAGTAAGAAGGGTTTCAAAGAAAAACTCATCGACGCATTTCGTGGTGAATCTACAGGCCACAGTCCACCACCACTAGAATATCCAAGCTGCCCCGAAATAGTAGATCTCGATAAACAGCGTGATGAAGAATACCAGGAGAGGCGGCATTCTTCCAGCACGAAGAGGAGTCCGTCTCCTGAAGACTGCAGGTCGTCGGTGTCTTCTGACCCAACCCATCTAGAGCCACTGGCATATAACAAACGTAAACCACCAACTAATGGCTTTCATGAGCTATCGACAATTATTTCCGAAATGGAGTCACATTATGGACTTCAATCAGATCTCGCGTCTGAAATATCGCAAACAACTATCACGGAGAATGCCGGCCTAACGAGAAGTGCGGCTGTGTCTCGTAGGCGAAGCCATAGGTCTGGTCTTAAACGACGACTCACGAAACACTCAGATTTAGTGTCAGCCTTATCTCTGCCGGATGACGCTTCGGTGCCTAATAGAAGAATCAGCCGACGCTCTGCACGCAGCATAAGGAGACCATCTAGTCATCTAAGTGACGCTACTTTAGATGAACTCTTATTGGAATTTGAAGATGACGAAGATCTCTACCAACGAGAATTAAAAACTCTTGTCGACGGTGTAATTCCGGTCCTTCTAACACAATTTGTAAACAATACCAGTAGTGCACGAAAAGATTTATTCGGGTCCCCTCCTACCAAATATAAGGAGGACACCTTAGACAAAGCCGTCGTTAATATGGGTATCGCCCTCGACAACATCAGAAACCTCCACTACCAATGCCCCCCACTTTCCGATAGTCATAGGCTTCCACAATGGTTCGAGGCAGTGTATCCTATCTATAGCAATTACCTTGATGTCTGGCGTCTTGGCTTCCAAGGCATCATCGTCAACCTGGCGCCCCGGTCACCCGATGATGCCGACTCGCTTATCAATGCGATGCCCCGAAATGAGCAAGGTGATATCCTCAATGAGGATGGTGACCGCATAGATGTTGCTCATCTTTTAAAACGCCCTCTAGTTCGTGTCAAATGGATCACTAAATTCATCAAGGTACGTTTATCTGATCTATTTTTTCTAACGTTCTAGCTAACAACTCAGGGCTATCGAGCAATCACAGGCACGAGGGAATTTGAATCCCTTGTTTCCAAGTGGGAAGCCCTACAAGAGAAGGCGAGGCGACGTCACAAGGAAGAAAGCGCAAGAGTTGTCGACGAGGATGCCAGAAACAGCGACACATCGCGGGTCCGAGATCTAAGAACACTAGAAACCCTCGATAATGTTAAAATTGACCGCTTTCGGCAGGTCCTCGCTAAGGATACATTTACTTTGGACTTGCGTCATTCCAACGGGCAACGGCTTGGTTGCCAAGTAGAGCTTATTCTTCGAGATAACCAGACGTTCAAGTCAGATCCAGGTGACCTTCTAATCAGAGAGACCGGTAGCGCAGGGCGTTCGTGGCTTCTGTTCGCCCCTGTTGTAGGCGGTCGGTTTTCCGCCCGAAGGGGAGATGATAGACGCGAGTTGGTCGTTATGATCAGGGGTCACAGGGAGGAATGGTTCGAACTGTTATTATTGACGGCGGATTGTTCAGAACAGGTGCTAGAATGGTTAGAAATGTTAGGGTCTACTCCAATCCCACCTCCCATCGACGGAACGGCATCTTCAACAATGCAATCGCTCGCTGCAGCACCCGAATTCACAACCAGCGAAACTCCCATGGGCGAGAGAAAGTTACGTCAGGCTTCGAGAGTGCCATCAACAGCAACCAGATCCAGAAACAGTCTTGGAAACGAGCCAACAACGCCTGAATACACCCGAAAAGAAACCAGAAGTCCCCATGATTCGCCGGCTTCTGCCCCCAAAACTGAGGGTTCGGCCTCTCCCCCTGAGAGAACCCCAACTCAGGATTCATTCCCAAGGTCCAAACTAGCAGACGAAACCTATTCCGATTTGCTTGAGAACCACGACACGGCGACGCCGAAAAATTCCTCGCCAAACAGTAGTCCCTATCGCGAAGATGGTGCGCCACCTCCTCCGGTTCACCGTACATTCAGCTCCAAAAAAGCGCCCGTGCTCTCACCTCCGACCGACCAAAACACGTCGCGTCTTAAACGCCGCACTTCTTCGCCTCTGAAGCATGAATACCACCCCTCAGATATATCCTCTGAAGGCTCCACATCACCAACATCTGTATCCGAAGATGGCACCATCTCCGAGGAGTCATCCGATGACGAGTTGGAAGCGGCTGAGATGCCAGATACTACACCTGCCATCAGTATCAGGAAAGATATCAATACTCGTGCTGAGTCTGTCGTCTCGGAGAATGCTGCTAGTCTTGCACCACCTATCTCGCTTTCTCGAGCTGGATTATCCAAGTCGGAAAACAAACAACCAGAATACGCAATCAAATCCGTTGCTTCCATTTCTTATTGGGATAATAAGCACGGACGCTGGCAAGATCTTTGGCCCGATATCTGCTCTATCGTCACTACCCCTGGTCTTATCGAAGCCTACCCTTATCAAAGAGCGCACTCATCTTCTAGCAACTCGACACAAGAACGGCCCTTGATTGCTCTGGATCTTACCCCCCTAGTTATGCTCCGAAACAGCACTGTCGTTGATTTGGAAATACGATCTCCGGTCCTCAGTTATTCCCGACTCTACGCAAAGGTGCTTAAGATCGATACATCATTCTTCCGTTTCCGAGTTCAGTCTATTCCGGAGTGCGAGTCCCTCTATATGGCAGTTCACCGCGCCCGCATGGATAACGCCAAATATAAAGCTCTCGAGGAAGAGACCCGTGTTCGCGCTTTTGGCCAATACCAAAACCCTGAAGAAGAAGCCGACGGAGGCAGCCAGCGCCGAAGTTGGTTTGGTCGGAAGAATAGTTACCGTGCATCGACCCGAGCCCCGTCACAATCGGCTGGCAGCATATCTCAATCCTCGGCCGTCTCCGCTTCGTCCTTTTTAAGGAAGCTGATGGGTGGTGGCAATCAGTCATTTAACATCGCGATGTCGTCCGTCGACAGGCCGCACCGATTTAGTGGCGGAGACGCATCATTATATACTTCGTCCTCATCAGGAACACCGCCGCGCTCTCCTTCCGTCAGTATCGCAAACAGCGGCAACACCAAGGTAGACCTTACAACGAACAACCTGAAAGTCCGCCTCCATCTATTAGTGTCGGCTAGCAAGTGGGAAGATCATGGCAATTGTCTCCTCGAAGTAACGAGGCCTGATCGAGGAACTAGGCAGAACTTAAGGAAGTATCAGGGGATGGAGAAGCGAATTGTAGTCACCACCATTCCTAAGAAGGATGCTGACAAGCCAGTGGTGGTTTTGGACGTCGTACTTGGCAGTCAATGTTTCAGCCAATTAGGGAGCAGAGGTGTTCTAATCAATGTTTGGGAGGAAGTAAAGGATGAGAGCGGACAAGCAGGAGTTGCGCCCCAAGGAGGAAATAGCGGAGGAAATGTACGTAAGTGGTGTTTCCAATGCTCATCGGTTGCGCAGGCGAGGTGGATTTTTGGACTTGTTACGCAAGAAGTGGTAATAGGTTGATTATTGGTTGATACCCCTTTTATATGTATGAGGCTCTAGCGCCGTTCGCTGCAAAGTTTTTCTTTCGGATTTTGCCCCGAAACTTTACAAAGTCAACACAAATTTTCGATTTTAGGAGGGATAAGGCGAGGCGTCGAACATATTGCATTAGATGTCTGGGGGCCAGACAAGGCGGAGAGAGCATAAATGAGAAGACGAATGGATGACCGGCCATACGCATGGATGGTATGGACGGTTAGTTGCGTCTATCGAGTCTCTTCCCGTCACATCGAATTCTACTCCTTGGGTCCGCGCACATCATGTAAGATAAGCTATGTACGCAGTAGTTTAAGATACCTAGGTAATTACCAACTCATTGAGTTGTTATGTCGTGCCACTTTATTCAATGCAAAGTGACCTAAGTCTTAAAAACTGTCCCAATCAAGGTCCTTACGAGTTGATGATTGTAGGGAGGTAATGGGTTTCAGGTCGATCATTTCAGTACCACTACGAGCGTGTCAGACCAGCCGACGTATTACGGATGCTCAACTCGATAACATAAACAAAACTTGACATACCACGATTCCTTCACCAGGACTATCAACTTTCTCGCCGTCCTGCAGCCTCCCGAGGCAGGCACGGATGCGGCGGACGAGCTGGGCAGCGTACTCGGGAGATGGGGGCTTTGGAGTAGGAATACTAGTATCGTTGCGCAAAAGTATAGGAGCGGTAACGGAGAGGTCAGAGGGCATGTTTCCATAGATTGCCGCCTTGACGTCGTCAACGTCGTCGGCGCTCCAGGCCGCGCCCATGATTACAGCATACGGCGTCGTAGAGTACAAGCCTGTTCCGATGGTGCTGCTTTGGTTTGGGGGCGTAGTGCCGCGAAGAACTAGGGGAAAGGGTATGCGGTTAGTGTGGCAGGGTAAACTGCGTGTTTCTTGTAGTGGAGAGGTAGTGTAGATAGATAGGTAGTTCCCAAAGGTTGAGGCTTATTAGAATGATAAATTTCACGTACTAAAAGGCAACTCGGCAGCTGTTGGTTTGCTGCCGAGACAAAAAAGGATCACTATATAGAAATACAAGTGTAAGTATAAGTATACGCAACGCAGTCCGAGCAGTCATGTTAAGATAGAGAGCTTTACAGTACCGCTCGTCCCGTGAAACGAGCGTATATACTGTTCTCTCACCTTCATATTCGGGCTTTAGACCCTCGACAACCATTTTCCCAACGATCTCTGCTTTCCCGCAAACAACAATAGGGATTGGTCTAGGTGAATGGGCCATGGTTCATGTCTGCAAGTAATCTGGGTTAGGTACTTGGTGAATCTGGGAAAGGCCGAAGTAAAATGGCAGAAGGAAACCCGTCCCATGGGGGTTCGCGATGGGATCAGGATTGTCATTCATTATTATATTATACTAGTTAATCAACCTGAGACCAGGGAAACAAATCACGTTTGTTTATAGCAGGGGTGTTTTCCTCCCGAATCGCCCGATACTAAAACCTGAGCTGAGAACTTTGGCTTCCTGCAGCCTGTAGTTGTCGGTCCCGAGCGAAAGAAAATTCCATTCAGGTATTCTTTGAGGCAAACAAATGCCATGTTCATTGGTAGAAACACGGCATTGTCTTACATATACCATTCCAAATTTATCAAACAGCTTTTCTTGTTTGTGTGTCTGTTTTTTTTTTTCCTCCTTCTTTCTTTCTTTTTTTCTTTTTTTATATACCTATTCATTTATTTTTGTATATATTTTTATAAAAGACATTAACAATCAAATAAAATATAATTATTCACCACCCAAAAAGACTTTAACTCAGATTTACTATTTTAGCCTTTTGTTATTATACGTACATACGGTACTTTAGAATTATATTGGAGCATTATATTGATGCAGTTATTGGAAGTTATAAAGTAAACGGGTGCGGCTTCTTGTTAAACCTTTTAATTTTAAATCTTCCCAAGAGGTACATGTAACTTAGAGCCTACCTGGGTACCTACCTACCTACCTTACCTACGAAAAGTACCTATTGTACCTACATCTTAGGCCTAAAAAGATAAACAAAACACTACGTCAACCATACAACGACCATACCGCGTTTTACCATCATCATTCCTCATCTAAATAAAAATTGTTCCATTTCATCCTTCTCCAAAATTATCATTCAGGACGATTAATCATTCATCATCATCATCATCGTCATCATTTCAATCGCGGCAAATCTTAATACTGTCTGTCGCGTCGCGCATCCATCGAAATGTCCGACTACGCCTCTTTAAAAGTTCCGGAGCTGAAAAAGCTCTTACAGGAGAAATCGCTGCCCGTAACAGGCAACAAAGCAGACCTCATCGCTCGTCTACAAGATCATGACAAGGCCCAAAATCGTCAGTATTCTTTATTTCATCTTTGCCTAGATAGCCTCATTGATCGCGAAATCGATTATCCCCATGTTAGCATATAAGATACTAATATTCAATAGCCGCTCCAGCCCGCGAAAACGAGGACGAAATTGATTACAGCGACGATGAAGTTCCAAGCACTTCCAAGCCTGTAGAGCCTGCAGAGCCTGCCTCAGCCGCCGAGCCCGTTCAACCGACATCAGCTCCAGTCGAAGAGAAACCGACCGAGCCCGATGAGTCGGCGAAGAGCGCGCCAGATTCTACCGAGACCATAACAAAGCCAGCCGAAGGCGCGACTGAGGAAGCAACCAAAACTGAAGCACCCAAAGAAGACTTCTCTGCGCACCTACCTGCTTCCGACGCAGATGAAGAGGCACGTAAGCGCGCCGCGCGAGCCAAGCGATTCGGTGTAGTTGAAACCGAAGAGGATAAGAAGAAAACAGAGCGAGCAGAGCGCTTCGGCGTAGATCAGTCTTCTCTAGTCAAAGGTCTAGATGCCGCGCTTCCGGAGAAGAGGCCATCGAAACGAGGCCGAGAAGGTGGCAATGCGGAAGGTGAACACGGCACGAAGCGACAGAATCTCGGTGGTCGACAAAGGGGTAAAGGACGTTTTCGCCAGGGTGGAAACGGTAAGCCGAGCGGTATTCGAAAGGAGGGCAAGCCAACTGGAGCAAAGGGGAAATCTGTTATTCTAAATGATCCATCCGAAAAGGCGAAGGCTGAGGCGCGGGCAAAGCGCTTTGCTAGCGCTGTTTAACTGTATAACTGTATAAAAAAAGGCGTCGTTTACTGATTTAATGAAATAACAAGATTAATTTTTATATTATAGCCTATCATAACGTCCGAGTGATGTGGTTTTTTTTTTCGGCTGAAAAGTTATGCATTAATAAAACTTTTGCGAGGCGAAATTACAAAATCTAGTACATGTCCACAAATAAATGAACATAAGATGCGAATGGATTTGCCTTGTAGCAAACTGCAAGGCACCATACTTGCTTATACTATATTTATACCCCAGATCAGATTAAAAATGATTTGATTGGATAGATTTCAAGTACTATAACTGAGTAATAAATCTATTAAATTAGATTGTGTAAACCAGCGATATATTCTATATATCTATGATCAAGTATACCCATGGTACATGCCATCTAATCAGACATTGACCAAGTCCTAGGTTGGTGTTGAATAACATACCTCTCTTCCTGTCCAAGGATCTCGGGGCTGAGTAAGAGACGATTCTTTCACGCTGACCTAGATACCTAAGATACCTAAGATACCTAATAAGATACCTAAACCTCAGCATTGCTATCTCATAACTACACGAGGATACTTGTAGATATTACTTTACCATTAGTTATACCTAGTTATTAGATAATACCTGGGTAAATTTATATGGAAAACGAAACCGCGTGGATATCGTCAATTCTACCTTAGCGGCTATATTCTAACTTGCCAAATTCCATTTCCGGTTCCATGATCCTTTGTCTTTATTGACGTTTCCGTACCCATTTTCAAGCCTCATCATTTTAACACTAATGTATAATGGTAATCTTATAATTAATGAAAACCCATATCCTGCGGGAGAAAAATATTTGTAAAATTTCCCTTGTATGAGTGCTTAACCGAGTTCTGTCACAAACGGTTATTGATTATTTTATAGCATAACTAGTTGTACATCGTTTAACCTGAACTTGACTCGCAATGGCTGCGCCACAGTGGACGAATAGCCCGCCAAGGGTTCCAAATATACTCCGTTGGCAACGCCAGGGAGATGAACATAATGTAACCGACACGAAGAACGTCAGTCTGCTTTTATACTTCAGGGATATCGAAGTACAAGACCCGTTCCGCCCACAGGAATCTATACGGAACTGGATTACCAACAACGTCGAACTGATCAAATCGCAAATCCAAGAATCTCCATTTGCAGTAGACTACAGGGCCAATGGGAGAAGAACACACATAATGGGGTCTACAACCGCGAAAGCCTTTATGCGGGAAGTGGATGGAGTATACGATTTCGCACGTGCGAGATTTCGTGATCCGGAAAACACTCTAAAACACTGGTTTGGCACCCATGTCTTCGAAGGATTGAACTTTGAGGAAATGCTGGCTATGTGCATATACTGGTGTCGGCATTTCATCTCAACCCGAAGTCGATTCTTGGAAGAGGCTTCAAGCAAAAATCCGCTCAGTACGGTGCGTGGAGGGGCACACCGCGAGAATAGGTTAAGGGCAAATGTCGCCAACAGACTCTTGCACAGCCCAAACCTGGCGCAGGACGCTTCGTGGGTTGATGTTAAAGACGTAGTGCTGGAGCACCCTGTAGGTAGAAACACTAGATTGCTCGAAAGGGCCTATTTCGAACGTGTATATCATCTCACTAGAGAAGAAGCTTCTACACTAGGTAAGTATGCTTATCAGTCCCTCCCTCTATTCCCCCATACTATTCCCCCTAGGCTGCACTGGGGATGTGGAAAGTAAAACTAACAAAGTGATGAAGTTAGACTAGCGTCCAGCGGAAGTCATTATCAGCGTTTCTTCTCATATGTAATTTATTTTATCGATGTGACCGTCGGTTGGTTTGTCTCAGCTGCCGCTTGGTGTCATACTCAGCTACCGCCTAATAATCACCAGCTTCCGGCTGGCCATCCCGGATATTTAGCAAGAAGAACTTTTCAATCAAGGCTGTGGGAGGCTGCGGGCGTTCGACACATCCATGGTAAGTATATGTGTGTCTATATAATAGATCCTTACCCGTAGAATTATGAATGTTATGTTTATATTTACTAACTGTCAATAGTAAGTAATACAACGAGACAGTTCATTTAATTCCTCTCTAGACGGGGTTAAGAAGCTGACATCACATAATCCGGCGAGATAGACCGCATACGAAAACTTCCTGGCTCTGGTTCTCAGACTGGCTCGAGCTGCTCAAGCGGGCGAGGCTTTGACACCCAATATGCTTAATCGTTTTAACGGGGCGAAATGGTCTATCAGAGAACAGATAGCTAATAATAGACTATTTCCACGGCATGTTATTGGTAGTAACATAACCTCTGGCGTCAAGTCAAACATATTTTTTACGCAGGTTGGAATGCTCGATGGGGCGGCAGAATTCACATACAACATTCAGTATCCCGCACCGAGGCTACCGCCTATACAGCGAAGACCGGGTCGGATCGAATTATGCGGCAACTTCGAAGAGGTATGGAAACCCGAAGCAGACCTATTCGACAGCATCATCGCGGGCGAACCTCACTTAACTGCCTTCCCCCCAGGCTCATCGCCCCCCACCTGGACAACTGGAGAAATTCTCTTAGGCGAAAATCAAAACCCCCCTCCTTTCTATAATCCAGACCAGGCTTGGGGGGTCGTGATAACCAATACGGGCCAAGAGTATTCTAACACGAACCAACAAGCCGAAGTTGAATATAATGGCCGGACGGCCCAAGCCGTCGACGACGACGAGGCATCCGTCGATTATCCAGACTCCGAAGACGAGTTCCGGTCACACTTCAGCATCGGCAGTCTGGAAGACGAACTCGACGGGGAGCAGGATTTCCAGGAGCTGGAGCCGGAGCCGGAGAGAGAACAAGGGAAGGAGAAGAAGGAGAAAGGGCAGGTTGCTGCTGCTGCTACTATTCGTCGACGGTCCCGCTTGACGGCTTCCGCCTTGCTCAGGAGCGCGCTAGGCGCCAGCGGATCGCGAAAGCGGTCGGCCCGGACGCCGCTGCGAGAGGCGCTCGCCGAGCATGCGGGCAAGAGAGTCAGGCTAGATGGGGACGTCACGTTCGACATCGAATAGGAAAGGGGTTGTCACGCGGGCACTGTTTGAGGTCAGTATTAGAAAGCCGAAAGGCTTTCAGGGGGCATATGCCCCCTACTGGCGAGGTATTTACATACCCTCGGCGCCACTGTCTATAATACGAAGATTTCGTACCGGAAGGTGACGTCGAGGTATTGCATAGAGAGACGGGTGGTGGAATAAATTGGTAGTTTTCGGTGCGTTTCTTTTTTTCTGCGGACTCTCCCAGGACCAAATTCATCAAAGCAACAAAAACAAACCAGAAAAAAGGCAGCAGCGGAAATATGGCTCTGATCCGGGACTCACTCGACCTACTGCCAAAGCTCCCGATTTCAACGGCTACGGGATACCGCGTAGTTATACGAATTTGGAAACTTGGAACTCGGGGCTGAGGGAGGATAACCGGAAAGACGTAAATTCCGCTCTTTTGGATATGGTCCTTGGAGAGGTAGCTTGTTTTTTGTATCATTAGTATAGTTGTTGAGGAGTTGGTATAAATTTAGATTGCTAATTACATTCTTTTATTAGACTTCATATATCATCAAGTCTAGTGAACTCGTGGTAATGCGCAAATTTGTATTTGGATGCGGGCTTAGTGAAACTTATTCTATTTCTTTTACTGGCATATAAAATCTCCTGGTATGATCTTGCTACCTCTATATTCACGATGATGGCTTGAGAACCGAAACCTTCAGGGCTAGTATATGCTCCATGGCCAGCGAACAATTCTACTTGATATGCAATTTCTGCAAAACTCGGATTTATTTTTATCTTAAGCTATGTGACTCTACTGTAGTACCAAGTTGCCAACTCACGCGGCAAGTTCAAGATACCTAGGTTGGTATGCAATTCCGAGCGTATATCAAACGTAAGGGTTATGCTTTGGTTAGTTAGATAGGTACCTAGCTAGCTACGTTAACAAAGACTTGACGGAACGAGTAGGAAAATTGGATCTTTTTAACAATAGAAAGAGAACTCCCATGGATCTATTCGTTCAGGTATATTTGCTGGTTGCCACCAGAAGCTCTTTGAGTTAGGTTGTCTGTGATAAAGGAGCATAGATAAGCCACGTATCTGGCCAAGGGGCGGTGGGTTCTAAAAGGACTTCATCCGATTTGAGTACAGCTAGGAAGTGGGAAAAGGGGGAAAAAAAGGTTACAGCTTCACATGATTTTATGGGTCTGGAATAGGAGGGAGGGAATTAATTACCCAAATTCCAAAATAATTCAAGACTGCCTATCCAGCATTTGCTCAATATGTTCTTTAAGTACCTAAACCATAGAAAAACATTTCATCCTATTGCTTACTACGCTTATTGAGTGGTGTGGTGAATTTGCTTTACCTTGGTTGAGTATGCCTGCCGACTTCGAGAAACAAAGTTATTGGCACGAGAGGTTCTTGTCTGAGACATCATTCGAATGGCTGGCCTCGTCGGAATCTTTCATGTCCATCATAGAGCCCTATCTATCAATACCCTCATCTCATTGCCAGACCTCACCGCGGATCCTCCACTTAGGCTCGGGTACGAGCGATTTGCAAAACTCTTTTCGCTCGAGAGGCTATGTAGACGTTACGAATGTTGATTACGAACCATTGGCTATCGAGCGCGGGCGCCAGCTAGAACAGGTAGCCTTTGGTAACGTGAAGACGAAGTACATGGTCGCAGACGCAACGCAACTTACCAGCGGCCTATCTCGAGATTCCAGATTTGATATAGTAGTGGACAAGAGTACTGTTGACGCTGTTTCCTGTGGTGGGACTGCGGCTCTCTCAAGAATGGCCTTTGGCGTTAGGAAATCCCTTGCTGATAGCGGGATCTGGATCTCCCTTAGCTATTCTGCGGTTCGTTTTGATCTCGATGAGCTGCCATTTGGTGTCGAGGTCATAGCCAAGATCCCATCACCCAAACTGAAGGAGAATGATCCGGAAGTTTACTACCATTGCTACCTCCTTCGTCCCAAATGAGTCGAATATGGTCATATAATGCCTTATGATGCTTAGAGCCGCGATACAAATTACGTGTCGAGAGATTATGAGAGCGAAGTTTCATTAGTTGGAAGTGTCACGAGATCCATATTAATGACAGATGGAGGATGATAAAGTTGGGAAGAGGCCGAGAGGAGGCGGAGGGGAGATGCTTAGGTGGCTTGGGTGGCTTGGGTGGCTTAGCTAATACGAATACTAATACCGATAGAGTATCTAAGTACGTACCTGCACTAACCTGAAAGCTTATAGCTAACGTGCCGCACTGCCGCTGTGGGGAACCCAACATGGAAGCTAGAGCTGTTAAAAAGTCGGAGCTTTTTCAGGCACCCTAAACTCACTTGGTTCTAGCTGCGTCATTTCGACTCCACTATGAATGGTTGGAACTGGGGTAGTTTTTAGGCATGTTTGGAATATTGGGTAAGAGCGTAAGAAAATATGAGATGATGACCTCATACAACTGCACGATCCAACTCTCCAACATGCAACACATTTTCCATGATCCAATAATCTATTAACATATTCGATGTATATACCTATTCAATGTGCTTTTGCGCCTCGCAACTGATGATGCAAGTCAAAACATGTTTTCCAGTCCCTCGTGTCACCGTCCCGCGACATCTCGTATTGACATTGATATTCTCCTATAAGGTATCCATAACCCGGACGCTCGCTTGAGATGGCCACTTATTTCTTACCGTATTAATTCGTTTTGCTATTCTTTAATCTAACCTTAGAAGACTCTGTCGACTCTGCCATACACCCATACTCTTCCTCTCGGTGACCAGCCAGATTATCTACGAATGGGCGACACTTACCTAGATACCTAATCATTACGCAATAACAATATGGGGAACCAGGCGGATTTCGAGCAAGATGCGTCCGGAAGAGAATACGGCAAACCTCACGATGCCAAACATCCAATACCTACCATACAGGGTTATAGGCAACACAGAAGAGAATTGGCGGGGCAGGTAGAAGATGAGGAACAAGCGCAGCAAGGCCCAGAAGATGATTCTAGGCCTAAGCGCGCGTTCGAGTCCGCTAAAGCTGTCATCCAAGGCGAAGATAATGCCCCCAAGTCCCAGCACGACCCATACCCATCTACGAACCGTAACTATGCCGGCAATGCTCCGTATGCCCCCGAGGAGGAAAGTATGCAGCCTGAAGGACCGAAGAAAGGTTCTGACGGCGATACCGAAGATCAGGAGGGATCCAATAAGCGTGAAGATGGCGGGAAGAAGAAGGGCCAACAAGAAAAGTCGGCAACAGAAGCTGTAGCAAGTGCTGTTGACCCGAAAGAAAAGCGGAAGGCCATGAAAAAGACCAAGAGGCATGGTGGAGGACGCGAAGTGACCGACCCCGTCACCCACCTACCTATTGTTATACACGATCAAACCGAGAAGGATCTTAATTCCGCGCCTCAAAATATCCCGGCGCCTGGACTGCATCATTATACTGCTACCGGACCGCAAGGCGCTTCCAAGTCGGACCACGAGTTGGTGACTGAACGCGACGAGTTGCAGCAAACTCACAATGGGATGCAGAGGGTATTTCCGCCTCCAGATTTCGAGCGCACGAAACAAGGACTCGCCGCTATTTACGAGCAGGGAGTGTACGCTGGATTGGCTCTTATAGGTATTTTGGCCGTCGTTCTGTTGGTTGTTCCAACATTTTTAATCGGCCCAGGCTGGTCTATTCTATTCAGCACTATTCTATTTATCTTACTAGGAGCAGCGACGGTTATCGGCATGGGTAAATGGATAGGCAAGAAAACCAGCGAGATATTTGAAGACGAGACTTGGGACGCTGCGCGACGAGGGGAGCAGGCTGCCCTGAACAGCGACGAGGAGCTTCCGGAATCAGCTCAATGGTTGAATAGCTTGCTCTCATCTATTTGGCCGCTTGTCAATCCTGATCTTTTCGCTTCTCTTGTCGATCAAATCGAAGACATTATGCAGACGTCCCTCCCCAAGGTCATTAAAATGGTAAGCGTCGACGATATGGGTCAGGGTAGCGAGGCTATTCGGATATTGGGTGTGCGGTGGTTGCCGACTGGTGCGGCTGGTCGGACGGTAGGGTCTGACGATCAGCTTCAAGGTGAAGACAAAGGGGCGGGAAACGATCGAACGGACCCGCAAAACCCCCAAGGAAGCGCTGGTGGTCAGGATAATAACATCGAAGGGATGTCTGAGAAGGACGAGGAAAAGGGTAAGGATCCAAAGCAGGAGGAGCAGGAGCAAGTGGCCATGAGAGAAGGGATGGAGGCTGAAGAAGGCGACTTTGTGAATCTGGAACTTGCGCTTGCCTATAGGGGCCGCTCCTCTGGCAAGTCGGTCAAGGCTAGAGCTAAGAACGCTCATCTTTATCTCAAATTCTACCTTCCGGGGGAGGTCGCTATTCCCGTCTGGGTCGAGCTCAAGGGTCTTATTATGACTATTCGACTCAGACTTCAGCTAACGCCGGACCCGCCTTTCATATCTCTGTGTACCATGACTTTCCTTGGACAACCAAAAGCCAGCATTTCGTGTGTCCCTCTTTCAAAGCATAGCTTTAGCTTGACGGATGTACCGTTAATATCCTCCTTCGTTAACTCTGCGATCGACGCTGCCCTTGCGGAATACGTGGCTCCCAAGAGTTTAACCTTGAACCTAAAGGATATGCTTGTTGGGGAGGACTTTAAGAAGGACACAACTAGTCTAGGCGTCGTCTGGATCTTCATTAAGCAGGCGCGGGGTTTCAAACAGGGCGACGGCGGTGTTGGACCTATGCAAGGCTCGAGCGACTCATATGTCACTGTATCGTGGGGCAAATTTGGTAAACCAGTCGCTTCGACTCGTATCATCGAGGAAGACGACAAGCCCAATTGGCATGAGTGGGCAAGCATTCTAGTGACCCCTGAGGAAGTGAATGCCGAGGAAAAATTACGGCTCCAGTTATGGGATTCAGATAAATGGTCGGCAGACGACGATCTGGGCCGTGTTGAAGTGGACCTTAAGTCTCTGATGAGACGACCAAACAAGTTCCAGGACCGCGAAGATAGATTCGCTGGACAAGATCCGGACGAGACGATGCCGGGGTCATTAACATGGTCTGTTGGTTATTTTTCAAAGATGAGAATCACATCCAAAGAACTCGAACAGCAGACCGTCAACGAGGAAATAAGAACACATGATCAGTTGAGACAACACGTTTCGGAACTATCTAAGCATAAGCTAAGAGAAGCCAACAAGCCACCAGATGACGATGAACTGAAGCAGCAAAGGGCTCAAGATTACAGGGAAATCGAAGAGTCAATGATTATCTCAGCTCCGCCATCCAACGACTTTGTCTCAGGTATTTTGAGCATCCAGATCCACAATATTACAGGGCTTGAAGTACAGAAGCTTCAAAAACAAGATAAAGGAGACGACGGCGATGATGAGGATGAAGCTGAGCAAAACGACGATATGCCAGACAGCTACTGTACTATTATATTTAATCACAAGAAGATATATAGGACAAGGACGAAGCCGAAAAATTCGAAGCCGTTTTTCAACGCTGGAACAGAGCGATTTGTTCGAGACTGGAGGGATAGTGAGGTTATTATCAGTGTATGGGACTCCCGCGAACGAGAGGATGACCCGCTGATAGGCATTATCTATCTGCCCCTTGCCAAGGTATTTGCAAAGAAGAGCCAAGTGATGGAGAATTACCCTTGTAAGTTGAGATCGCATTTAGTTGCCCTACTTACCGGTATCTTATCGGGACCCGATATCTCGGAAGATTAAATCCTGGCCCTTTCCCACTCCACTATAAATAATTTACTAACACATGGGGATTATAGTGGTCGGCGGTATTGGATACGGTCGAGCTCGTATTAGCATGGTTTGGCGAAGCGTGGAGCTTCAACTACCGCCAAACCTCAGGGGGTGGGATTATGGAACTTTGGAGATCCGCGGATGTATCAAAGCGAAAAATGGTTTGCCTCGACACTTAACAGAGCATCGCATCAAGATCCGTACAAATTTGGGGCATGCAAAGATGTATCCGGAAAATGGTCAGTGGGTACCCAAGGGCCAAAAGGAGGACGAGGCTGTGTTCTTGGCAGTGCGAAAGCGCTACGCTTCGGCCGTAGTGATCGAATTCCGGGAGTCCGTGCTTGGACCCGATAAAACAGCCGCTTTTGCGGTTATGTGGCTCCACCAGGTCGCCGACGATGAAAGTGAAACACGAACCCTACAAGTATGGAAGGGATCCAAGGATGGCCTTCGCAGGGCACGGTCATGCTGTGACTACAATGGTATGGGTGATGGCGAACAACCTCTTGGTGAAATCGAACTATCAGTCAAGTTCTGGCGTGGCCTATCTGGCTATCACAAGGGTTATGCTTCCCAGGCTAAGAATAATGATTTACGGAACGTTATGGAATGCTTAGATACGATTACAGACGAGAAGCTTGACGAAGACGAAGACGAAGACGAAGACGAATCTGGACAAGAGGATAACACCATAAGTGACGATGATTCGGAGGATGAAACTCGCAGGAAGAAGCTCCGCGTCCACACCAACGACGATTCGTCGCGGTCTAGTTCTGATGATGAGGGCGAAGGCGCTGGGTCCGGTTCGTCCTGTTCCTCTCACCTATCCTTGTCAGACATAAAGAAAGTGAAAAAAGTCAAGAACATATTCCGCAATCCTGTGGATGGAGCCAGCGAGGCAGCTACGTCAGTACTGGCGCCGGGACACAACAGTTCAGATGATGGATCTAGAGGCGTCCGAAACCAGCTGCGCGACTACAAAGACCACCACAAACAGCTTCACCGCAAACATCGTGGAATTATGCAGTGGAGGCCGGCAAGGGAGGCTAACCACGTCGGGGAAAAGCTGAGTAGACTCAAAGGAAACATCAGTGGAATATTCCACCATGGTGATAAAGACACTGGTGTCGAGACCGAGGTATGAGGACACACGCAAGTGCCCAAATGGGGCCTAGCTCCCGTATGCCGAATCCCGCGGACCGCGGAAGGGTGGGGTTCCGGAAGCGATAAAGGGGTTATTATGTACAAAGAGTACCTATGTTGAATGGGGAATGGAGAGAACGTAGCAACCCCTTCATAGTCTATTATGTGGACGTATTTTTCCTAGTTACCTAATATTTTCAGTACGTGGAGAAATTAAAAGCTTCTATTCTTACATCTTTTGAGGCGTTGCTTGAGGCTATAAAAAAGGCGTGTGTTTGAAGAGATGCATTTCGTACGAGTGGTCGTAAATTTCAACCAATCAGAGGCGGATTGCTTACATATGCTGCATACGCGCTTAAGCAGAGTATTTAAGCTTGATTGGTCTCCACTGAAATTTGGGTTACATGTGGACTACCTAGGATGTACTTTTAGGTGGCTTAGGTATCTTTTTTAAGGTAGCGTCTTGTACCATTTTCGTAGCACTTCGTAACATTGACTTCCTTCTAGAATAATTATTTAGATTATTTACCACGTGTTCGGAGTAATTCTCGTCTGATTGTACTACCTATTACATGTTTACCTACGGGGTGACTTGAATAAGACTATGATATGTACCTAGGTATTGTACCTAACCTACTTGAGGTACTAGGTAATGGTGCAGGTACCTAGAAAAGACTGGGCGCGCGTAACATATTTCTATCCAATACAATTGGCCTGCTAGCGATTGCCGTAGGATGATAGATGAGATTCTGTGCTCCTGGGTCTTCCAAGTCAATACCTGCCCCATATCGGTTAGGGCGTACCTTTGCAATGTGATTATGGGAGGGGAAGAGAGAGAGCCACAATTTGAACTATGCGGGGCGTCTAACTCGTCCAGTGCCACAAAAAAGGGGATTACATACTATGTATACTAACTAACTAGGTGGAAACTCGATACCTAAATTCGTAAGGTTCTTAAGAGGTGGTGTCTTGATTCCGAACCTCATCGGTGATTAAGACGTTCCATTGGTGGTAGGTAATATTGAAACATCATGCTATATACCTACCTACCTAGGTACCTGGGTAGGTATGTAGGTACTAAAAGGGGGTTATATAAAAGAGCGCATTGATAACATGTCCAGCGTGGAATTAGAAAAGCATCAAAACGGATACTTGCGATGTGAGGTCCACTCACATACAACAGGGCATACCCTACCTCTTCGCAGGGCGCATGTTGTTGAATGGGGCGTTGCTGAGATATTATGCAGTAAAGACTGGCTATCATAACAAATCCGACTTATAGTTAATAATTAATTACGTACCTAATTATATAATAAATTCCTAGGCATATTAAAATTCGGTAACCTTTAATACTAAATCACCATATGATTCATTAACTATAAAAAGGTAGAGCTAAACTTATTCAATAATAACGCTTTAAATATTTCACTACTTAACTTGAATCCTATTATTCTGGGTATTCGAAACCGAACCCCCCTTTAAAACAAACCCAATTCCATACCCGGGTTCAATCGCTATGGTAAGTTGTTGCTATACTATTCCTAAACGCCCCTTAACTCCGGAGATCCGAGCCCTATCTCGACAAGGATTATCAACAGAATCAGATATGGCTCGACCTTCCCTCTCTCCTAAACGCTACGGTATTCAGTGGGTGTTTACCTCTTTAAGTGCGGATTGACTCACGTACCAACACGCAAGGATTAATTCTTCGACGAACGCATTGCCACAGCGGACCGCCACGGACGAAAAGTGAAAATTTAAGAATTAATAATGAACAGCGAAAAATGCAACTTGGTTTCGGACTTCGCATCCTTCACATCGATAGACGGGATAGCGGTGCTACCATCACGAGAGAAGTATTTCGGACTTGCCCCATCTGGAGATACCACATACTATGTAGTGAGAAGTCCTGCCGATCTACTTATCGTCTGGGGAGATCGGTAGGTACCCAGGACGCGATACCACCGCCGCCATGGTAGACATTCGGACATCGAAAGCTTGGAAGCTCTGGGATCTTTCGGGTCTCACATAAGCCAGACCGACCCCCAAGCGCGTTGCCAAGCTGGCAGTTTTGAACGGTTTAACTAGTTAACCCAGACGGTTTGGCGAGCTCCTATTGTCATGCGTTCCGGGATTGACTAATTAAGACTCCCCTTTTTTAGGGCTGAAATGGCTACGGTGCCGGATAATACGTAGGTACCTAGGTAGATAGGGAAAAGCCACGATACCCGATGTATAAGCTAACCCGCCGGCCATCTCAGCGGAGAGATGGGGGCGAAGAAGCAAGTCAACCGGACCGCTGATAACCTTAAAAGACGATCGGTAATTCAGAATTAGGTCATCCGCAAAAAGCGCTGATACGTTAGTTCTCTTCTTTCATGTATAACATAGGTAGGTAGGTAGTTATAAAATGGTACCTAGGTTAGGTAGGTTTGGTATGTATGTCAAGTAAGTGAATAAGACAAATGAAAAAAAACTATATGGGGTCTTCCGTCTCAGACCTGTCGGACGTATTCGTGGCTTACGACAACTATTCAAGGGCCACCGCTATCTCACATTGTCGAAATATCGGTGCCTATAGTGACCTGTGGACGATCTCGAAATCATACGTAGTAACGGACAAGGCCGGTTATGAGATTAGAACGAACCTTGAAACGGCCCTGAGAGGCCTTTTGTATTTTCCATGCGCGTCTGAGGCACAGACACGATGTTAGGCTACTGGTCTGAGCCTCTCTCTGGATGAACTTGTCCTGGTTTCTTCATCTTTCTGTTCCTATTCTGGTTATCAACGACGCTTCATAGTCCAAGAGCCCAGGAGTCCAAGAGTAATACAATAACGTATGCTTACTTGCTAACCTAACCGTGCGAGTTCCCATGGGTATGGGTCAACCTGCTACATGGATTTCCACGGAGATCGATTTAGGCAACGCTTATTTTCTTGCCGTCCTGTATGATTTGCTAGAATACTAGAAATACTATGGACATCCCTACCCTATGCATGGACTTGCTGGTCCCTCTTCTGGACCACGATGCTATTAATGATGCCCACATGTTATCCACATGCCACCCGACTACTACTAGTGTAGCAACTATGTACAATACTAGCCGTGCCAGCGCCTTTGCCAGACCATGCCAGACCACGCCGAACCATGCCAACAAGCCCTGCTCAACATACACTAGAATCAGCCTTGGCCGATGGAACTTCATCTTACCACATTGCGGGGCTTGTTAACCGTAACCGTCCGAATGCCGCAATTCGATAATGTCCTTACATAATAACACGAAATAGCTTCCCCAGCTGCCCCTATTACGACGTTACCATCTGGACGGATTCGCCATAGCTGCGAATACCCGTGCTTGTCCCCTTCGACTAAAATCTGGGCATATACTTTATTTATGTATACGATCTCCATGACTATCACCAGCGACTAGGTATCCCAGTCTTTGGAGCCAAACCCCTGCATCTATCTGGCTTACCACCACACACCCGCGCGCACTGGCCTGCGGATTTATTATTTGACTGATTCGACTACTTCCGTCGATCGGGTCATCGCGCGCTTCATATCAGATTCGCGACGCAGAGTAACGACGAAACGAGTTATCACAACTGTTTATATTATACGGAAATAAGCCCGTACCAGAATTAAAACAAAAAACCCAAGGCCCGTCAGCTACCAAACATATAGAACAAAAACCCATAATTCGAGGCAGAATTAGCCCATCTCTCGTCAGCCGACATGAGACAGACTCGTCGGAACAGCCCTAGCAGCCTCAGTCAACGGTCGGCACAAACTTCCGATTCATCGGAAAAGGGTTGCGGAAATAGTCGACGATGCGACGGGTTAAAGCCCACAAGAAAGAGGGCAAGTAAGCCCAAAGTCCGAACAGGTATAAAAAAAACCTACCTATTCCCAATCAGCTTGAGATCGGGACCGGTTAACTAAGATCTGCTCCATCGTATAACAGGCTGTATCAGCTGTAAAAGAAGACATGTTAGTTCATCTTGACAGCTTCCGATTTCCCCGACATCCGGATGCTTTGTTGGTATTATCGGGCTGCAAATCTGCGGCCATGATAATTCATACTTACTTCTCCCCGTCAAATTCTTAGCTATGATCGCAATTACTGACTCAACCATCAAATAGGTCAAATGTGATGAGGGAAAGCCGTCTTGCGCAGAATGTGAGCGTCTGGGACTTATATGCGAGGGCTATGCTCCGCCCAAAGTCAAGACGGCCTCGTGTCGGCCTGAAAGATTACTACTACCAAAGCCGAAGCTCGCCTCGGGGCAGCCAGCTAAGATCGCTACTGTATCCCAATCGGCAGACTACCGATCACCAACTCCGCTAATGCCTACGTTCGGTTTTGAACTAAACGACGACGACAAGTGGTACTTTACGCTGTTCCGGGACCAAATAGCTCATGAACTATCGCCTTACTTTCGGTCGACGTTCTGGTCCCAGACTTCTCTTCGGGATAGCATGGTCAACAGATGTATCCACCACTCCATCCTCAGTATAGGTGCCTACGGCCGCGCTCTAATGGACCTTCGCGAGGGGTACACGGTCAACGGTAAACGGTGTCGGACGTGGTGGCCTCCGTCGGCACTAAACCGACACCACCAAGCAGCCCTAATTCATCACGCCAAAGCACTATCTCACCTGCAATCCAACATCAGGACGTACGGAATAGACGGCCGCCTAACGATGGCCGCAACCCTGTTATTTATCGTGTTCGAGAACATGCAAGGGAACTATCTCAGCTCCGGGAACCTCATACGCAGCGGCATCAAGGTCATGCGGAATATCCGAGGGCCGGACACCAAGTCCATCCTACGCCGCCAATGGAATCGATGTCTATCCGCCCCGCGAGACGAAGTCGACGAGATGACAACCATGTTCGCGCGCCACAGCGTGGCCACAGCGTGTGCGCCGTTCGCGCACGGGAAATTCGCATACCACATCCTCCTCACGGAAGACGAAGACGAGGACGGCGACACGGGACTCGACGGCCCCTTCGCGTTCTCCCCACCACATACCCTCGACCAGGCGCGGCAGATATGGGACCACCTAATGGTGCAGATCGCGAGCTTCCAGGCCAAGATCGTGTGGCACAATTCGAATCTCGAGTACGACTTCGACGAGCCCGCCGCGTTCCGCGACCAGGCCATGTACCTCGCGCAACTAAACGACCTGGGCGTGACGCTGGACTCGCTGCTCTTCAGCACGGTGGACGTGCGGGATCGCCAGGGTCTCGAGCTACTGCGCATGCACCACACGATAGCGACCGTATCGACGTCGTGCTGCTTCGACTCCACGGAGATGATGTACGACCAGTACATCCCGCAGTTCGAGGACGTGGTCCGGCGGTGCAAGCAGTTCGCGGACTTCCCGTCGGGAATCACCACCAAGATCGGCTTCACCAACGAATCCGGCCGGCTGCCGCTGCTCGCGTTCGTAGGCATGAAGTGCCGCAAAGCGAGCGTGCGCCAGGAGGCCGTGGACCTGCTGACGCAGTGCGACTGGCGCGAATCGACCTGGGACAGCGAGAACCTAGCCAGCGTGGTGACGGGGATAATGAGGCTCGAGGGGCAGCTGGATCCGATCGATCCCGACTACCTAGTCCCCGCGAAGGAGCGCTACGTGTGGACCAACATATTCTGGGACTTCGAAAAGAGGCAGATGCTGCTCGAGTATACCAAGGTGCTGCCCAACGAGCTCGGCGACTTGGATAAGGTCAGCTACGTGGTGCCCCTGTAGGCACATCTTCGTTCGGCATGGCGTAACTTGGGAAATATCATATCACAACGGGGTCAGGGGGGCGCTACGGGTTGCGGCACGTATATCGACTATTGCAACTACTGATCCAAGATAGCTATTAGAATTGATAAAACATGACCCTTAATTCCAACAAGAGTTTCACGTTGGGCTTGGTTCTGCGATGTGACTTTTACTATATATACTCTAGATTATACAACTAATCGCAATAGCTAAGAACCCAAGCCAAAGATACCTAGGTTAGGTAGATGAGTATTGCTATACGCAGTACTCCAATACGTGATAGACCAAGTAATGAAACACCCCCCCGGACTCCCCTAGCGCCTCGCCTTTCTCGCCGCGTTCAGCGAGGAGAGTATATCGTCGTATAGACTATCTGCCTCGCCCCTCTTGCGCTTCTTCTCCCCCCCTACAGCCAGGGCCATACCAGCGCCAGGGCCAGCACCAGCGCCGGGGTCGGCTCGTCCGGCGGGAGCGCCATAAGCGTCAATCCCCTCGCCGCCGATTTCCGTATCGTAGTATTTGTATCTAACGCGCGGATAAGTCAGCAAGTTATATATTTACGTAGAGCGAGGCGTTGCGGGACCGATCCTAGAAGCCAGGATTCGCCAACCGCTCCGAGGGGTCTACGTACTCTCTACTCGGGTAGCCTGTGCTGCTCTCCCATCCGCCCCAGGGGTGATGTTTGGGGTTTGTATTGTCTGTGAATTGTTAGCCGGGGTCCATTTTCATCTCCCCCCTTTCTCTTCCTAGACGGTCGGGGAAAAACCTACGCATAGTCCTGTTTTTAGCATGGACGGGCCCATCGTTCGGAATATCATGCGCCGTTTTAGGGAAAAACCTTCGGCGAATCGTCCGGAAGCGGCCGTCGGCGTACCTCCTTTCAGCATTCGGCGTGATGCGTCTACCGTTCTGCTGGAAGCCCGAAGGGTTTACAGTCGCAGCAACGGCGTAACTGTGGAAGCGGTCGTTAGCATGGTCGTTTACTTATAGATGCGGATATGGATCACTGCGTACCTGTATATTGGATTATCGCCAGTGCGTTTCGCATCGGACATCGCAGTACAACCCTCCTCGACACATTGCCAAGGCGACTTACAGTTGGGGCAGGCATACGCGTTGGAACATATCGCACATGAGTATTGCCACCCGCAAGAGATACAATTATTCCAAGCACGATGTTCCTTGCAATACCAGCCTTTTGTCCAGCGCTGATCCAACATAGCCTTCCTTTCTGACTCGGTTCCTACCCTTCCAGGTGGCGGTTGGCTCCTACACCATCTACCCAAACCTAGGTACGGGGCGCGGCGGTCTCTATCCATATGTTTTACGAGGCGATCGCGTAGCGTTTTGACGCTGCGCTGTGCGGACTCATACTCGTGCCAAAACGGACCGTCATTCCCAGGGTATTTGTTGCAAATTTCACTTATCCGGTTAACGTATGGCCTGTAATAGTCGTTTTGCACTTGCTGATGTATATTGTTGTTCCTCGGATCCACGGCGTCCACGGTACCCTTCCAGCATAGGAAACTGTTGATTATATCTATGTCGTTCGCGAATCGACGGTCGCCAACTGAAAAGGGGTCGACTTGGTTAGCCTCGGGAAGTGGAACAAAACGCGACGGGCGTTACTTACGTAGTCGGGCTGCAGTATGGTATTCTATTTTATACACGCCTTCGAAGAGCTCCAATACAATTCTGGTATCTAAATGGTTCCTTTCGAATTCCCCCTTGTGACGGCCGGGGAAATGATCTGCCCAGTTGGCATACCATTCAACCGCTCGAGTGTCGTCGGTTAGATTCGCAGAATGTATAGCAGAGCTAAAATACCGCGATGATAGTTGTACGCTTGAGTCAGTAATTTGGTCTATCGTATCAGTGGCGTCACGGCTGTTTATATCTGTGATCCGGTCCCTGCGCCCAAAGTCTTTCATATACCTCAGACGTCCCATCATGGTGAACCCGACAAAGTTCATGATCTCATGGTGGAATCCTGTCTTCCTCAATTCGGCAACATCCCAACCGTACATTTCAGCGATTAAGGTGAACAGGCGTTCGGCGCCGGCGCCACGGTTCAAGTTTTCCAACTCCATCTGGAGCGACTTGAATTCTCTTAGTACCATGTCGAAATCCTCGAGGATGTCCTGTCCTGCTATGTTCGTGTGCAATCGTCTAGTGGCTTTGGTTAAAGAACCCGCCGCCCAACCTGCCATATCGGCATCTCGTGAGTACTCTCCTGCGTTTGACAACTCGCCCAAAATGGCGTTTACGAAGTCCTCTGGGGTTGTATACTCATGAGCATCTTTAAGGACTATCATGAGGTCGTAAGCGTCGTGTTCCTCGCCTTCTATCCTCGGTAATCTCTGGCCTTCATCCGTCCTGGGCACCTGCTCGGATGGTTCTCTGGTATAGTAGCGACTTGAAGTTGGTAGCGACTTGATAAACCAAGTACCGCGGTTTTGTATTCTGTATTGCTCATCTTCGCCCAAAACTTGCACGCGCGGATCTATGGGGGGAACCGTAAGGGTTTGTGGTGGTTGAGGTCGATTATCCTCAGCTCCTTCTCCACCACGTCGTCGTCGTCGATCTTCCTCCTCTAGCCGGCGCTGCTCCTCACGTTCGGCCTCAGTGCGACGCCAGGACGGATATCCAGGTATCCGACGGTCGGGCTGGAGTATCCTACTAGGGCGGGTTGACCCCTCTGGAGCCGGTGGCGGCGGATGCGGTGCCGGTGCCGGTGCCGGTGCGGGACGTGTCGACGGGGCCTTCGGGGTTGGCGCTGGACCCGGAGGCTGTGGTGGATCCGGACGTCTCCACGGACCAGGAATAGCAAAACGAGGAGGAGCAGGAGCAGGAGCAGGAGCAGGAGGCGCGGGAGGGATAGTATCGGACTCTCTCACTGGATCGGGGGGGCCTGCACCTCGCCTCCAAGAGTCCAGGTCCAAGGCGCGCCGTCCCCGGTCCGCACCCGCGCGCAGGTGAGGTGGAACATATCTTCCCGGTCCTGTAAATCAGCACAAACTCTATTAGCCGGGCTTTTACGTGTTCGCGATGTGGATAATTTTCTTACTCGGAGGAGACGGATTCCTTGCAGGGGGCGGATCCGGCTGCTCTGACGGCGGATCTAGATCCATCCGTGAGAAGTCATTGCTAGGAGGAGAGTTCCCCTCGTGATCGTCGCTATTATTGCTCATGCCTAGAATCTATATCTATTCTGCCTTTGGCTGTGAGGGTTATTGACTATTGCCGCAGATAATTCCCAATAGAATACCGTGGAGAAATAATGCTATATGCGTTGCAAATAGGGCATAGAAAGAGTCTTGGGATAGATAGGATCTATATTTACGGTGGGAGATTAGTTAGATACCCAAGCATTATTTGTATACCGCGTTCGGTAGTCCTTTATGTTAGACCACACCGAGTTGGGAAACGAAGGCGATTTGCTCAAAGAAACAACCACGCCCATTGTTTCCAAGGAATGTGTAGACTCCTTATCCTCGTTAACAAAACGGGATGATTCCCGTTTTGTTTCTGGAAGGAAGAGGGATAATTGTAGGATATATTAGTAGGCGGGTAGATAGTTGACTCAAGATAAACCTGTAATAAATATGCGTGGGTTACGTGGAACCGAGACCACGGTTAAGGGTTGCAAGTAGAGTATTAATAGAGTATTGCCTATCACGGTGTAATTACACTCTGGATAGGTTTGTTGGTGTGGTAGGATGGGGGGATGTTAATGGGGTTTTGGGCAGGCACATAAAGGGGTATTCGTTATTGATTAAATACTTCATCGACAACGAAACACCCGCTCGATTACATGCACCGATACTCTTATTAAAGTAAACTTATTTTTATATGTAATCCCCTATCTACTCGGAGTTTGTTTTGGTAGACGAAACAGTTGAGGTTAGACTATGTTCATTTGTCCCTCGTTGGGACGTAGAAAAAAAACCAAACATTATTCCTCTCTATACTATTTTTTCGGGACCCTCGCTGCTCTTAGATGAGCCTGCACGGCCAGCGTGGGAAGTTGCCATCTCGGCTGACCCCGTGAGTAGGTCGCTGGTATGACGCTGTAACTCGACGTAGTCGTATGCAAATTCGCCTAACTGGTCATCGTCGATACCAATGTCCTCATTCTCAGCCGAAACGCGTAGGCTTAGGCCTGGGATAAGGTTCAGGAGGAATAGAATCACACAGGTTAGTACAAAAGAGTAAGAGAAACCCGCCACGCAGTCCGCGATCTGGTATCCTAGCTGTACGTAGTTGTGGTTGATCCATCCACCTGGAATTTCGGTGAACCCGTCAAGGGCCGCAATATAGTCACTATAGCGTGATAGTTTGTTTAGTATCTCGTCAACCGTAAGTCAAAGAAGATGTTTGTCAACTTACGCTGCAAATATACCGGTTAGAAGATTACCAATAATACCACCGATTCCATGAACGGCGAAGATGTCGAGCGCCTCGTCGACGCCCATGATAAACTTGAGCTTAGTGGCAAAGTTGCAGCCGATACCGCCCACAATACCAAAGACAACAGCAGCCCAAGGAGTCACAAAGCCAGCAGCCGGCGTGATAGCTACGAGACCAGCAATAGCACCCGAACAGAATCCGACAACTGACCACTTCTTCTCAAGGCGATAGTCCAGGAGAGTCCACGTGATACCCCCTACAGATGCGGCTAGATGCGTGACGATGCAAGCCATAACGGCGCGCATATTAGCAGCGAGGGCAGAGCCACCATTGAAACCGAACCAACCAACCCAGAGAAAGACGGTGCCGAGGACGATATGAGTGACGTTATGCGGACGGTAGGGCAGACCTGCGGACTTAGCGTAGCCAGCCCTTTTGCCTATCATGACGGAAAACGCGAGTGCGGCAGCGCCGGACGAGATGTGGACTGGGGTACCACCGGCAAAGTCGAGACCACCCATTTGAAAAGACCAGCCGTTGGCGTTCCACGTCCAATACGCGATAGGGTCATATACGATAGTAGCCCAGATGAACATGAAAACAATGCAAGGGAGCACGCGGGCTCGGTCGACAGCTGCGCCAATCGCAAGGGCCGGTCTGAAACGTATGCGCATCCACGTTAGAGACTTGATCGCGAAGAAACATGCACCAAGGTTATGACCTTGGATTCCATTGGAAAACTCACGTAATAGCGGCGAACATGCCCTGATACAAACAGAATAGGAGATCGGGAACCTTGGTACTGCCGACGGAGGGTTGGGCGAGGGTCTTCATGAGGCCGAAGTTGGAGAGATCACCGATGAAGCTGCTGCCGGTGTGGGAGAAAGTCAAGCTGTAGCCCCAGAAGAACCACTGAAAGTCGACGACGGCGATGGAAAGCATAGCCAGCATGATGAGTGAGAGCGCGGACTTGCGTCGCGCAAGACCCGAGTAGAAAAAGCCGACACCGGGAACCATAAGAAGAACGAGAGCAGCGCAAGTCATGATCCAAGCGAAGTCGCCGCTCTAGAATATAGCATATTCGTGTTAGCATTTTTCTTTTTAACTAGCCCATCCGTTCCCGCTCGACGATAGCAAGCATCTGACGTGCGCCAGGTTCAATTTCTTTTCTTTTCTTTCTCTTTTTTCTTTTTTTCTTTTTTTCTTCTTCTTATAATAATCGTACCTCGTAGAATTGGTTAAGATCTTGGACGCCGGTAGTATAACCGGCATCCGCATCGCCGATGGTGCCATTGTACGGCGTAACGTACAAGCTAGCAGACATGTTGACGCCGCCGGGAAGAAGACCAGCCGCTGCAACGTAGAATTAAAGAAAAGAGAAATAATCGAATAATTCCTCCTCGATGAGACAACGCGTCCCAGAAAGCCGGGTGTCGCAATTTGTTTTTTTTTTCAATTAGTGTTAACGATGGACCGAGACACAACGAAGGGAGAGAAGGAGAATATGAAGGTCTTGTTATCAGAAGAGAGTGTCCCAGGGGCGGGTGCCAATGCCTAAATAAATATGACCCAAGCTCAATGCAGGTTGATCAGTTAGAAAAGAGTCTCCCTCGACTGGCGGGACAATGTTTATTCAATGTATATGCAATGTACTCTACATGCCATGCTTCAGATGTTATCTGTGAGGTTGTGAGGTGCCGCGTACATTTCAAAGTACAAGAGGTACGAGGAGGGAACAAGTACAAGAGAAGGGTCATTTTTGCACGGCCTGTACGACCCACGCGACATGAAAGAACGAGTAAAGTTCCGATATTAGGAGACTTCAAGGTTCTTTGTTTCTTACAGAGAGGTACCTCCTAACGGTTAAAGATTAGATGATATTGCAGGTGCCCAGGTACTGATATCGTAGTTCAGCTCTCGGCAAAGAGATATCGGACCCCTGACTGACTGGTATCTTTCCTATAACTAGTCATTTTTAAAAGTGAATTCATTGATAGGAGGTAAAGGTAAAGCTACCTTGGTGGAGCTACAACTGATAAGGACCCGAGAAGACGGTGCCAGGGTGGGCTTCCCACGCTTTCTCGCTAACCTTGCTGCTCTTGGCGTTGCGAGTGGGAGGGGTCCACGGGTCCACGAGTCCACGAGGGTGACTTGACGGCGCCGGATGAGATAGGCGACAGGATAATCGTACATGTTATGTGGCTGCGTACCCGGAGTATCACCACTAAAAAGAGAAGAAACGCAGCAGTAGGATTCCTCCATGCAGCTCTGCGGAGAAACCACGAAAAGTGTGGCGTTCTTTGGACTTGGGAATTGGCTGGCCAAGAAGCAAAAAAACGATGGTACATCGAGGAGGCGCTTGTTTTGCTACTTGGAAGGTATTCTATCGCTACCTAGGTATATACCTAGGAATGTAGCTATATTTAATATGAAACTGGTCATCTTACTGTGACCTGGTTACCATCTAACTGCTTCGACAGCGAGATGCTACTAGGTTACTGAGATCGCATAGTGTCCGCATTCGGATGCTGAAATGCCAACTAGGTCTTCTCTGAAGTACCTTACGGGTGGTGAGATGGGTCCATGTAAACCGTGAAAGAAAAGGTATAAGTACACCGGTACTACACGGGGACATTTGGCTCAGGGCTGTGCCGTAGGTCTTAGAACCGGGGAGCACGGCAACAGCCCCAATGCAGATTCGACAAAAATGCATCTATAGGTTCTAAAAGGAGGTACGATATAATGTCCAGCACGTGGCTTCGTGAAGGAGAAAGCCTCGGCGAAAATGTACATTTGTCTAAGATATGTGGAAGGCGACGAGCATTCGAATTCTGAACCGTCTTTGAAAGAAACGTGTGAATACGTGGAGGAGCTGTGCGGTGTTGCGGTGTTGCGGTATTGCGGTATTGCGGTGTGGCGATGACCAGAAAGGATAAGTTGGTCTGCAACTGAGAATAGTAACGGGCCTATTCGGTGCGCTTTCAAGAAGCTGAATAAAAATAAACCGAAACTCGAAAGATTATTCGTTGAAGCTTGAAATTGAAGCAAACAGCTACAACAAGAGAGAGAATATGTTCGGGTCCGAACTGGCTTTCCTTCTTTGACCCAAGACTAAAATTTACCAACATAGTCCATCATATGATGGGTTTACTATTTAAGGGCATGTTCGCGAGACTTTTATTCTTCTTCTGTTAGATATTACCCTGGATTCCATCTATATAAAGATGGTATCGGACGTTCAAGACGTGACATTGGTCGTACAGCTCGAATATCAAGGGTCGATCAATCCTTGGCTTTTGTTGTAGGCTGTAAAAGAAGATCCGTCGGAGCTCAGAGCTACAACAGCAACACAAGAAGAAAGAAAAAAAGAGCCAACTGTCCTAACTTAGTGTGCGCCTCTTTACACATTCCTAAGATAAAAAAGGCTTCTAGAAGCAAAACAGATGGCTTGATTCTCATAACCTAGGTTAGATATTTCTGCCAGTCAGCCGTTAATAAAAATTTGTAAGAAATAATCAGCTTAGGTAGCCAGACAAACCGGATAAGCTGTCGTAGAAGGTCGAAGGAACAAGAGTGAGATCGGGCCAAGACTCTGCCAAGAAATACGCCCAGAGATAAGGGAAATGCGCTATCCAATAAGAAGAGGTCTTTATCTCGAAATGGATGTTACAAGTGGAGGGCCCCCCCTGTTGACCATATCTGGAGCTAAAGGACAGGGCTGCTGGGGCTGCTAGGCTGCTAATTAGCGGAGTAAGAAGCTAGGTTAGGTACCTAGACTTGGACCTGGACCTGGACTTGAAGCTGGAACGCCCTGATACATACAAATACATACAATCTTGCCTTGTATCATCTCCGCGTCGCATCTTATCGACATCCCTATTTCTCGCACACCTACGCTTGAGAAGGGGTCTATTTTATACCTACACAACAACCAGGATAATCCCAATTCTTACATTACGCCCCAAACGCGTTGTCGGCTAGAGCTAGGCGCTCGGTAACCTTAGGTAGGTAGCGAAACGGCTCGACACAGCCCCGGGTGAGGCATCATGCTGCCACGAATGCTCCGATCAACTGTAAAAACCGCGATACCGTCGCGTGACTGTCGCATATGACAAACGCGGCGGGAACGGACATGTCGCGAGTTACCGCTGCCCTCTATCCGTGTAGCGTAAACATATCGTGTACCGAATTCGCAGCCCGTTTATCTACGTGGCCAAGTTTCATTCCAGCTTTTCCCGCAGTCGATTCTGCTTGTCTCCATACGTACAAGCGTCGTCGCCCGGGGCTGTTGCTAAATCAGCCCCAGGAATCTCAGCCCCGCCTGGATGCAGCGGTTGATAGGTATCTCAATATCTCTGTGCCGTGTGGTTATCCGAGTGGCTTCTACCAAGGCCGCGTCAATGGGCGAGATTAGATTCACTAGTCGTCGATCTATCCAAAGCATGTTGTCCCTCGCGGCGTCACGCCCGCCATAGGTACTAAGTTGGCATAGCCTTGTAGCCACAATCTATTTGAGGATAAGGCTATGCTCTATTTGCTACGTGCCGACTCGAAATTTCCGAAATCCCTACAGCGTGTGATGTACCACGAAGCATGTGGCTCTGATCAAACCAAGCGTAGGACCGGTTACACGCTTGACGTGCCTTGAGACAGCTACGTATGACAAACATGATACGCGGTTATCGTTGAAACAAGTCGAGCCAAAGTAGTCTGGTACGCCCTCTATAGTACCTAGATAGGCTACCCAAAGTGAGTAAGAAGGGAATCAACTTCATCGTAATCTAGGTAGACCCGCATTCCTTATTATATCCTCTCAACGGGGCTATAGAGTGCTTCCGCATAGGTAACGTTCATTCCCGTTATTCTATATCAGGTGTTATCTGTTCCTAATCTTGTTACGGCTATCGTGTGATAGGCAGTGGCTCCTAAAGTCCATCACCCGGTACAGGCATGATAGAATCCGGATCACCGTGAACAGAATGGCCCATATAATAAAAGACGAGCAGAAAGACCCGGAGCATGCGAACTATTGCTCCTTCTCGACTTTTCCATGAGTTCTCGCACCACCTGCTTCTCCGATTTCCACATTAGGGGTAACCACGGGGGGTACTTGAACAGCTTCAACCAGAAATGGGGTTCGACGATAACGTGCATATGAAGATGGTGGATAGAGACGATGTCCGGCCAGTATATGCTCCCGAAAAGGACCCGGCGGCCGCGGTGAAAGCCCATGTGGACGTCGGCCGGTGGGACATCGGGACAGTAATTTTCCAGGAGCTGTTGTCCCAACTCTACCATGGAATTTACTAGGGATGAGACTACTTAGTTTCACTTCAGGATATCATATCGAGTCGATTACTAACCCAGAGGCGCATCCTCATGCCCCAATTTCTCGACGTCGCGCCAGTCGTGCGACTTGGGCATTATAAGCCAGTGATGGCGTCCTGCTTTGCGTATGTTGTTTATCGCAACGAGTTCGTCATTCTGGATATATGATTAGTACATACAATACATTGTTTCGGCTGAAGCTTTTGAAGTGGTACCTCGTAAACGATGTTCTCCTCAAATCTACTTCGGTCACAGAAAATGCAATGCGTCTGCACCTTTTCCCTCCACTCCAAATGAGTCAAGTAGTGTATGAATGACCGTATCCCCTGGAACATTTTCGATACAGCTCGGTGCGTGGCACCTAAACAAGAAACCAAAGAAAAAGAGGCGTAATATTTCGTCCCGGAAGCATTGTGTCAGAGAATGATGTCCAAATAAAGAAGAATTCGGGTAATTACCGGCTTCTGTTCTGCAAATTTATTCCGCGATAGCACAGGGCTGCCTCAAGACTCAAGAATGGGAGGGGTACCATTGATAGAAACTTCATGTCTTGGTTATCTATGTTATTCGTTGCCGTAAAATAACTCGTCTGGCTAGTAGGAAATAATAGGCACACGTTTGCGGTTCTAGCCTTTAGGCATTACCGACACTACCTTACTCCGCCTCATCAGTTCAGTCGTGTAGGCCGCTAATTAGGGGCTATGAGAATATACACATTTTACCGAGCCCCTGGAGGGGTGAATATATTTGTGTTTATCGAGCAAAGAGGGGGGGTTACTGCATGTTCACAATGGTTAACCAAACACTAATTTATTCTCCGGCTAGTAATGCTTAATCAAGGCATAGAAACTGTAAATACTCGGTAGACATGGGCAGCAAACGTAGGGAACACTTGGTGATTGGCGGAGCCAGTAATACCACTTTGAATATGAACTTGGGCTCATGTCAGATGTACACTTACAAAACATAAAGACGATTAACTTGTATCTTATAAACTTACATCTTTATACGTTTATCTGTGGTAATGTTTTAACTAGATTATTTCGACTCTCCTTTTTTCTCTCTCGTTAGACCAGGAATCATAGTCATCAATTTCAAACATGCCGACTCGCGTATATACATCTTGTGTTGTATTCGTAGAACATACCAGCAACAGAGCTAACCCGCACACTTCCGCGGTTGTCCCACGGATAGTTCTACCTCTTCCAAGTTGTAGAAACAATATATCTATCTTCGGCAGGCAGTGTGGACTATGATCAAAGTAAACCAGCCCTCCAAGAGGTGGGTATACGCGGTATGCTTTGGGGCCCTCATCACCTGAAAACAAAGAGCCAGGTGCAAAGTCAGACTCACTGACGGTTACGATAATCGACCAGCTTGATAAACCGATTGTTGCTCCGCTTACGCGTCCATAGGGATTCTTCCCGATCACGTTTGTACCGGTGCTATGAAGCTCTACAGGACAGGGACGTCTGAAGATATCGATTTTGATCATTTCGTTGAAAATTTTCCGGAGGCCCCAAATTTGCCCGCGGTGAGCCACAGGGCCGTCAAATGCCGCCCAAGACCAAGATGGAATGCCCTTAAAGGGTGTCTCTGGTGGCCATATTTCGTACACTTTGGGTAAAGGAAACTTGATGTGATGCTCCTCGAAGCTAGGGAACCACGTAAGCCCGACTAGTAAATCGCTCTTCCATAAACCAGCCAAATATTGGTCCCCGGGGTTGATGCGTTCCCATTCAGCGGCGAATCCAGCTAGCGCTGGAAGCCTATCTTCCGGGCGTGACAACAGACGGCATGAATACTGCTCTACACATATATACCAAGAGTTATAAAAGACAGAAACATGTGAAAGAGGGGGGGTGAGATCCTTCTTGCCCAATATTCCCGAAAACTGAATACATGATAGCTCTTGAGAATCAGATTCATCAACTTTATCTTTAAAGGACATTGCACGTTGATATTCCGAGGCTACAGCTTCTCTACATTCCCACATCAGCCCCTTTTTTGTATAGTGAACAATACGTGGAGACATATGCCTCTCTTGCAATACCCAGGCACGAGTTTGCAAAGGACCTCTTAACTCTTGCATCATAGTAGCGACTACCGGCTGCATAGTGACAGTCAGCTCTGGTGTGGAACTTTTATCCTTATATACTAATCGGACCGGTTTCAACTTTCTCGATTTGAAAAGTCCTTCACTCGAATCTTTGGCGTCAGAAGCAGCGATAGTCAATACCGCGTTCGCGTATATCGAATTCATCCTCGCACATTCTACCTCGAAATCAGTTTCGTCGTCCTGTACGATGCATAACGAATCAATCCAGAGATATCGGATGCCTAGTTGCCTGCAAGTTCTCACGGCGTCATAGAATGTCGGCGGTAGCCGATCTTCGCGAATGCCATTCATATTCTCTTGCAAGCTTTCTAAAGTCGTCTTCAAGGGTTGCTGTTGGCCCCAACAGTGACTCAGTGCGATGTAGGCAAGATTTTTGTCGTGCAAATTACTTGTTGAACAAAGACGAACGGCTTCGAATGTAGAGGGCACGCTAACGTCCAAAAGTCGTTTAGGTGGTTCGGATATCACATTTCCTCGGCAAATCTTATGACTACTACGGCATTCCTCTAGCCAGGATCTTATAAGAGCGAAAGTAGCCGGGGAATCTGACTCGACTATCATATCATCCGGAGTAGAGTAGAAGGGCCTGAACATAGATCCGTTCGCATGGACCGTAAATGCTTGGTCAATTTGCTTATAGCAAAAGCCAAACTCAATCCGGAGGTTTCCGGGGCGAGGGCTGGCCAAACGAATCCCTTCGCAGTGGTCTGGATATTGTGAAAGGTACTTATCCGGGTCGTAAAACCCAATCCTGAGAGCGTCTTCTAATAGCAAGCAAAGACGACAACCTGCCGCTGCAGATAACTTTAGCTTCTCAAAAGCTTCACGGCCATCAATTAGCCTATGATTTGTGACCGGTGCTCTGGGTCTCAAGTCGCTCAAATGCTGAAAGACCGCTGCAGGTATATTTTTGCAATTATTGCACAGTTTAGTATATTCGTGCCCTGAGATTTTGAGCTCCGATCCCATGTTGGTATGGCTTCGGGTCTAGGTATGTAGGTGATGGTTAAAGCTAATTTATACGTAACTCGTTTAAAACTCTACTGTTTTCCTCTGAAAAAGCGTCGTTAGGAATAGTGCTATATGGTGATAAACTACCTAGATACTTGCCGATATAGAACATGGAACCGTACCCGATGCCTTTTCGAAGGGGTAGAGAGGAGGCCTCGAGAGTAAGGCTCCCCGTGGCGGAGTCGGTCCAGTAATCATCTGTGGGCTAATCCGCTTATACCCCATCATCATATAATTTGTTTCCCCTTAGGCGGGCATTGTTAACTATGAAGGCAGTTTTCTAAGCCCACCTATTTATTGGAAGCCCGCCTCAGAGCCTTAGACCTATCGTCCCATTAGCAACTGATCTTACCTTGATTCTCAAGTCTCACAACACCCGCATCAGGCAACGATATCGCGTTCTCGCATTTTATGCTACGAATTATGCGGTTGAGCATGCGAACTACCCGTGAAGGGACTTCAGAGTATCTCGAGATAACGCATAATGTCTCATTTTCAAGGCACCTTGAAACCCAAGGGTAATAAGGTGGTTCCTTTGGGAAAGTTTGTGTACTACGCGAAGAAGTTCGGGAATGCCGGGAGGATGGTGGCTCGTTTGAACCTGTATTTCGCTAAGTCTACATTGAAAATTTCTGTTGGTGATATTATTTCGGAATTACGATTTGGTTTGTCGCGAGTGTGATGTGTGAACTTCTGTAGGAATATACGGGATATGCTAAGGTACTCCGGGTTAGATCTATAAAAGTAGGTAATGCATAATACGGCGAATATAATGAAATCTGAGTAATTTCTATAGTTTATAGAAATGCCTAGTGCTCACACATGGGATGATTTCTACCCCGAAGCCGCCCACAGTCCCGATTTCACACTCGGCTACGGGGGTTTTACATCGGGACTCTTGTCTCCACATCGCCAACGTCGGGGGCTTTGGTGACAATGAGTATAGGTCCTATAGAACCAACATCAAATAAGAGTCATCCAAATTACTGATTTTAAGCCGTAAGCAACAATTAGCCGCAAAGTACCTGGAGGGTAAACGTCATGATATATACTTGCCTAACACCGAACAATACGTATTTGACTAATCAAGGCCTGAATCAAGGTGCGATCCCGATCCACCTGTTGGTCCGGATGGTGTAATGCAGATGGGTAACAGCATCTGCGGGTAATCCAAGAACTGAGCATTTGCATCACCCGGGAACTAATGGGTATGTACTACATACGTAGCCTCTTCAACAATAGCGCCAACTCGATCGGTGATTAGAATGAGATCGGTGATAATAAAAAAAGCACGAATTAATTTATAGCATTTATCGAAGAACTCATGAAAAATCCCCCTTCCAAGTTAGTATGATGAGTATTTCGGGTCAAATAACTAACCTGCTGTAATTCCCGAATTCATACCGTATACTTGTAAGGTAGTACTTGTGATATTCGGCGCATATAACATGTATGTGTAGGTAAAGGATACACCGACGGATCCCGATCGGGCTGCTCTTGCATAGGTAGGTATATTAAGCGTTCCCCGCCCTCGTCTCGTTCTGTCTCATGCGACCAGGTTTTCGTGGGCACGATAGTATTGGAATATAGCAAATCATCAAATATTCTCGCTATTCTCGCTATTCTCGTCATTCTCGAAGCCTGAATCTTCATCATATTCCAAAATGGCGATCATCGAACTAATCTTCCCAAAGGTGAAGAATGACCCGGAATCCATCAAGGGTGCGCAGGAAACACTCCCCGTCGCATTCAAGGCTCTAAAGGACGGCGGTGTTCTACGGGGAGTGGCAGGTGTCGTAATCTCGGAAAACGGAAAGGACACGACAGGAGAATTCCGGGAATTTCTTACCCTTGGTATGTAGGCTTGTCAGCTTTCGTCTCGTGGTCGAGTCTCTAACACTCGCTAGAATGGCCTGAAGTGTCCTACTTCTACAAGTTCGTTGAATCTCCGGGATACGCAGAGTACAAGGCCGCGGCGAAAACCTTTTCATCCGGGCCACCGGACTTGAACGTCTTCGAGACAAACCCCGGCTCTCATCTGTTTGACGGCCGCCCAATCTTGGACATCTTGCTCGTCAGCCCCAAGAACGCGTCCGACGAGGAAGCGCAGACCATCGTAAAGAAGGTACAATCAACGTTAGAGAAGATCAACGACACCGAGGGCGTTTACGGAAGCTCTCTGAACCTCCCCCAGAAGAAGATTGCGATCGTGAGGGCGATCGCAGACAAGGCGGTTAGTATTCTAGATTCTATTTTGCCTACCTACCTAGGTATGATACGCGTGAAAACAAATTCCACTAACATCAATGCGCTTCTAAGGAATTGGACGCCGCGAAGAACGCGACGGCACGCCAAGAGATCTTGAAGGAGATCGGCGGCTTGGCTGAAGTGACCCAATTAGTCGCCGACGTCAAAGTGATGCCCTTCTAAATACCTATGTATATTAGGACTATCAACGATATCAGGCGGAGTTAGACTAATAAGACTACTTGTACTAAGGAAGCAATACGGGTTGGATGAAGTAGAAGCCTAACCGCAATTGTAATTAACTATCGCAACTCCAATAGTAAAAAATTAAATCTGAAAATGATGTATTTTGTGGATGGAAGCATGTGAATTCTTAGGTACTTACCTAAGTAACTAGGTAAGTACCTACTGTAGGTTAGGCATGTAGTGTACTTCTTAAGCTGTGGTGGGGTGAGGTATTCCGCTGTTGGTCCTGTCAGGGAAGGATTTATTAAGCATATGCACAATGCACTGCACTAACCTATTTATGTACATGCCCGCAAATCAATTCTTAGTCAGCACACGGGGGGTTCCTAGCAATGTCCCCTATTAAATAAACCTGCCTGTGTTGAAGTTCTCTGATTCAAAAACGGGTAACTATATGGATCTACCTCTTAAGAAATATAGAATCAATAACTACGGTTTTCTCCAAGTTCACTAGGTACCGAGGTATTCAACCGCTGAAATAACCTATTTCATCGTAACTGGAGACTTTTCATGTGTACCCCTTTTAAATCGCGTATCCTATAATCGCGGCGTAGGTACTTCCCCCAAAGATCCCTAGGCTACAAAAAGCAGCCCAGATCCTAAACAACTTATACCTATACATCCGATCCGAAATATCATCCTCGATATCCGTATTATACGATGTTTTATTAGGAGAAATCCCACGATTGGACTCTATTACCTGTTGCTGGCAGGTAGAATGTCCACTCAAGTCCGAGAGTTGGCAAGTGTAGAAATGTTCACCTCCCCCGTGGATTACGCTATGCTGCGTTTCTGACAAGGAAGTTAATATCTATAGATAAATAGCTTTTCTGGTACATTTATCGGATACTGACCTCTGAATAATTCCCAGGTCGACATGACCGGGAGGATTAGAAGCAACAGGGGAAGTATCTGTCCAAATCCCCATATATTTTCGCTGCCCTTCATAATTCCGGAAGAGCTTACATCTTGTTTGACGGATATGACCTCAATTGTCCACGCTAACGTAACCGTGTAAGCTCTCCAAATGTCAATGAAATGCGATCTTGCGATTTCCACGAAGGTAAAAACCGGAATAAAGGCGACCCAAAACGCTAGCCGGGCTATAACAGAGACTAAGATGTATGCAGTCCTGCGGTAACAAAGCTTGAAATACATCGTCGCTAATCTCCTGTCTTTATATGATTCGCGTAATGCATCCAGCCTTTGGGCGTGCTGGATAGTTTTCCTCTCAATCCAGCCCAAAGACTTCCCAAACCGCCTTAATATAAAACTTGAAATGCGTGGAATTCTTCGCAAGATAGTTGGATATAGATATCTCATACTATCGACGTATGCCCAAATCGTTACAGTTAAGTTTATACTGAGTACGAAGTCCGAAGTAGTGGAACGGTGGGTGCTAATTAAATGGTCCCATATACATTGGGTAGAGGCTCCATATGTATCCAGAAAGTCATCGTCGTACAAAATGAGAATGCTTGGAATAACCATACCAAATAAGATGGTCATCAGAATAGTTCTCCATAACTTTATACGTGGATCTCTGTTAGTATATCCGTCAAGGGCATATAGAGCAGGCTGGTAGACATTGAAAGCGATACCACCTAAGCAAGCAACGATATCGAAGTGATACTGGGTGATAGTGCAGTGTTGTATATAGCCTGTAGTCATAATCGCCAAGCCCGTAACTAGTTGTTGGTCACTAGTCGCTAATACGACCGGTTGGATGGATTGAAGATCCCATGGTTTCTTGAAGGGTTTCGTAATCCATTTAATATAGTCCCTCAATAAATCATCCAACGGCACGGTTTGCCCTGAATAAGGATTGAACACGTCGGCGTGCCGGGAGGAATATTCGATACTAGTGATCAAGAGACTGGACCATGCAGATACTAAAAAGGCCGTAATGACCTACGATATAGTGAGTTCTGTGAGTATTGTGAGGAATCCTTATAAAAAACCACGCACCCCAATACCGGCCTATTTACTAGTTAGCCCGGCAAGGTTTTCGATAATTCGGTACCTACAATATCCGGATCTGCATCGAATGTTTCTGAAGAACAATCTGGGTGAGCTGGACAGGCAGGCATTCCCGTTATAGATCGATGTGGGTTAAAGCTAAGATTGAACAAGGCTTCTGATCAGTAATTACCTACCCCTACTAGAGATAAAGTAGGAAGCAAGATGGATTATTGGAAGGTTATATATGTATTGTATGATTGTTCCCAATCATCTCTTAAAACCATGTCTTGTATTACGATGCGGCTTATTTTTAAACACCAGCCTACATGTAGGTGGCGTCCAACCCCTGGACTGGCTCTCATATTACGCAATACGCAAATCAGATTCGAGCCACTGTCTTGATGTTTTATAGGTAGTAGAATACGGTACATAGGTCTAATAACATATCCTACGCTAGGTCAACCGATCGCAGAATATTTCCTTTCCAATTATTTTCGCCCTCCTTTCTCACTGAAAGACCATGATCGTAGCCTAGAATCTGGCTACACGAGCCTCGCAGTTGTCTCGGCAGTATGGCAGTACAATATAATTAGAATAATGAGGACAAGTCAATATTTGCCCCCTAAGCTTTTAAATTACCATAGCGGCAAGGGGGGTATTGTTAAAACCGTTAGTTATATTTTTAAAACTGTTATGTTTGATAGAATGGTTTTGGGTATCCTAGGCTTTTGATTGGTTGAGATTAAGTAAAAGTGGAGAAATTTATTTTTAGTGTTAGGGTTTTATTTAAATTTTTATTATATTTTTTTAGAATTATTTTATCATATAAAATGGTGATAGATGATATAATGATTTTAATTGATTTTAATAAAAATTATTTTTATATAATAAAAGTTACCTTTATATAATAAAAATTATTTAAAAATTTTTAAGTTTTAAAATTCTTTAATTTAATTAGTTTAATTAATTGTTTAATTTGATTAATTTGTTTAAACTTTTTAAGTTTTTTTGGATATAAATAGGTCCTTAAAAGTTGATTTTTGATTAATTAGATTAAATTTTTAAATATAATAAATAAGAATTTTAATAATTCCTATAAGATATACCCTACATTTCAACTAACTTATAATAAATTAAAAACTATATAAATTTAAAGATATAAGGTGATTATATCCTAAATAATATAATAAAATAATTAGATAAAAAAATTATTATATATGATTATTTATCAATAATAATGTGTATAATAAGGTTATATTTTATAAGAGGGTAAAGAATGTATATATTTATATAAAGGCTTTATAAAAGGGATTTTTAAAAGATTATATTAAATTTAAGTTAATTAGACAAAAAAGATAATTTTTGAAGGCCTATTTCTGTTTAAAAAATTTGTAAAGACTTAGAAGGTTTAATTTTAAAAAAGCTAATAAAATCTTTATAAGATAGGATTTATTATATAATTGCATTATTTTAATTTAATATTTTTAATTTATTTAAACTTTTTAATTTATTTAATTTGTTTAAAATTTTTAATATTAAATTAGTATAATATAATTATATAATTAAAATTACCTTATTAACTTTTATGGAACTAATCTTTTTAAAATTTTTATAAATTTTTTAAAATATAAATAGGCCTTTAAGAATTATTTTTTTATTTGATTAGATAAATTTATTATAATTCTTTGAAAAATTATTTTCATAGAATTTTATATAAATATATTAAATAGGAGTTTTAATAGTTCCTACAAATAAATTAAAGGTTTGAATAAGATAAATAATGTAAATTAATTATATTTTAAAGAAGGTATTAAACTAATATAATATAAATATATAATAGGAATATATTGAACTAGGATAGTGTGATTAGGTAATAGGAGCTACTTTGAAGGACCCTGTTGGCCCCCCCCCCTTTTAAAATTTACATTCTTTTAGATATAAATAGGTTTTTAGGAGTTATTTTTTTATTTAATTAGTTTAAGTTATATATAGTTCTTTAAAGATCATCTTTATAAAATTTTATATGAATAATATATATTTTTAACCTATAACCTTATCATATACATTATTATTGGTAAGTAATCACCTTTATCAGTTCTTCTATCCAATTAGCTTATTTCCCTCCTCAGGATATAGTTACCTTATATTTTCTAATTTATATAACCTTTGGCTTGCTATGGGTTAATTGAAATATAGGGTATATCTTATAAGAATTATTAGAGTTCTTATTTAGTGGTAATTACCACGGGATTTGAACCTACAACCTTAATTTTAGGAGGATTGATATTTATTAAGATTAATAATTACAAAAATTAAAAACTATGTTACTGATACCATTCATATTATTTTGATTAAGATTAATATTATTTAATTAATACAAATACAACCTTAGGATAAAGTTTGAAAAAATAAGGAATAAAGGAAGTCAATTTGATTCTAAAATTTCGAAATAATTTTAATATACCCAAACCCTCATATAACTAATATTAGAAAACCCCTATTATAAAAAGTAATTAAGAATTGCCTGATTAGATAACATGTATATTTGGAAAGCCTTTTATAGCAATTTAAAAGTCTGAGATATTGAAAATGGAATAGATGTAAATTTTTAATATGATACAAATAAAGTTTATATAAGGACCCATATTAGAGAGTTACATAGACCTACAGAGATTTACAAGATTTACAGTTAAGGTTACAAAGATTACAAAGATTTATAAGATTTATAAAAAGAGAATAGTCATGGAGTTTGAGTCGTTTTCGGAGTATGTATCCACAATAACAAGGCTGATTAAATAATTAAACATAAACGTTAAAAATATTAGAATTATTATATTAACCTATAGTAACTATTATGAAATTAATAATTAAACGATAATAATTTCAGAACTAGTTCATATTAGCCTAATCAACTTATCTATATAGAAAAAATGGAACATGCTTAAAACTATTATCTTTTCAATATTTATAATCTTTTTAAAAATTTTTGAAATAATATAGAATAAAACTAAAACCTTATAATTAAAAACTAAAAACATACAATTAAAAGTTAAGATTATTATAATTTATTTGGAAAATAAATTAAATATGGCTAAAATTTATTGCTTTATAAGATGTATTTTTTAGGAAAAAGTATTACCTACTTATATTATACCCTTAGAACAACAGCTAATTAAACAGACCCAGGATATTTTATCTAATTAGCCCAAATTCACCACGTTATCATTTTCTGAAGCATCTTTAATATCTACAGCACCTCTACCAATACCCCATATAATGATTATATAATAAGACCTTCCTATTATTAAGTCACTTAATATAAGTTAAGATGTACTGTTTACCTAGCTGATTAGTATTATGTCTATCATCGTACAATAAAAGCAATAAAATATAGTTATTACAGTTGTTACAGAATATATATTGAAAGAACCTATACCCATTATTCAAAACCTAATAATAACTTCTATACTTATAAATATATTTGATTAAGGCAAAGGCACTTAAATAATAATTATATATTAACCAATCTTATTTAAACCTAATTACTACCCTTATTACTTATTTAATAAATTAAATATCACACAATGACTCAAAAATGTACAACATATTTTTAAATAATATAAAATAATTAAAAATAATATAATCATTAATATACTATATTAAACAATTAATAAAAATATTAAAAATAAATTGAAATTATTATTTACAAAATTATTACTTAAGATTAAATTTACATTCAATTAAAATTTGAATTTGTACCACATAATTCTGAGAGATTCAAATCTATATAAAAGAAGTTTGGAGATCTTAATAAAGGTCTTATTTTATTAAATATTATTAAAGTTATTGATTTAATTAAAGACTATACTATAACTTTCAAGGAAACCAAAGAAGCAAAAGAAGCTATCTACCCTAATAACTATATATATAATGTTTCTAAAAGGATTAGCCTAAAGGTCATAGAAAAAGTATCATGTAGAGAACAGGTGCCAATCAAGGTAATTAATAGTTATTTATTTATTCAATTTTATAAAATTATTAAAAGATGGGCCAAGAATGAGATATATATCAGAAATCATTATGAAGCATATGATCAGACGAAGAAAGCACTTACTGGGACCTACCACAATAGTCACGACCCAGGCTAAGAATGAGATATTAGACCAAAATTTTTTTTTTTTTTCTGCTATTTTGGGTTTTGCTATTTTGTTTTATTTATTTATTCTATATATAAAGATTGATCAATAATTAAACCATTAATTAGTTTAATATAGTAATATTTTGATATTATTATCTTTTTTTTTTTACACTTAAAATGAAAGTATTCTTCTTGCCAATTTTTAACCATTATATTTATTTATTATTAAAAAAATTTTTTCAATTATATCCTTGTAAAAGGGAAGGAGATGATTAATTTAAACATAAAGGAATTAAAGTTTTAAAATTTAAAGATTATATTTTTTTATAATATAAAGATAGTTCTTATAATTATTTTTACTAGGAAAAATATAATATCTAAAAAATAATTATATATTAATATAGGTTTTAGAATTAAATAATTAGAAGTATTCTTTATAGAGTTTGTAAAATATTTTATTTGGATAATTAAATGTTTAAGTTATTAAATTTTTTATATAATAAGAATTAATTAAAATCTTAATTATATATTTATTAATAAAATTATTTTTATAAATATTAATATATATAATAGGTTATTTAATTAATAATTATAATAATATTATATTAAAATATTAAGAATAATAAAAATTATTCTTTTAAAAATTAATATTAATAATTTTTTAATAAATATAATAATTAATTGTAACATTATTAAGGACTTTAAATTCTATTATATCAAACATTTAGATATTATGATTAACCAAGATTTATTTAGGATATTTTGGAAAAATTATTTATAAGATGATGGAAATTGAGGAGAGGATTATTAATATGAGTAATTGATTTCTAATATTTCTTTAATTTGTTTATATTATTAATTTGATTAAATTGTACTGTAAGAGCACGACTAAATGTCAGAATAGTAATAGAGGCAGATTAATTATTTAAATTATTGTTATCGCTATTACTATCACAGCTGTTCAGAATATTAATTATTAACAATAATACTAACAAAGAGTTGTCATTTGAAGAACTTGCATTTATTAATTTAAATTAAGAAGACATTTTGAGCTAATTTGATATTTGAACTTATTGATTGATATCTAATCAGATGCGATAAAGTGTTTTGGAATGAATAAGTTAAAAAATTGAAGAATAAATCCCAAAAAGAGGAAGGAGGGAGAAAAAGAAAGAAAAGAAGAATAAAAACCATAATATTAAATTATAATATATTAAAATAAAAAATATTATTTATAATTAATATAATTAAATTATTAAAAAATATTATTTAATATTTATGTACGAATTTAAAGCATATATATCATATAAAAATCGCAATTATAATTAATAAGTATTTATTAATTCAAATAATAATAATTATAGAATTAAAGCATAAAATATTATTAATTTATCTTTTTATTTCTAACATTTCTATAATATTCTTTTTCTCTTCTATAGCATAAGTTATATCTTCTACGAGCTTATATTCCACCTGATCAAGTCAAGGCAATTCATATGATATACATTTGGTATCAGTATCATCGTTACAAATCACTGTCAATTTAATAGTACCCCATAGCATTAAGTTATTATCAAATCATTTAATCAATAATATAACCAGTTTATCAATTTTAAATATTTATAATAAAATAATTAAATTATTATAAACTCTTATAAATATTATTTATTTAATTAAATATAATAAATTAGTTAATTATAAGAATTTATTTCTTTAATAAAATATAAATATTAAAGAGATTTAAGGTTTTATATTAATATTTAATTAATTAGTTAAAAATATTATAATATTATTAAAAATTAATATAAATTATTAATAAAATAATTTATTATTAATGTTAATATAAGCCTTATAATTATACATTAAAAAATAATAATTAAATAATTTTTATATTATGGTTTTTTAAGAATTAATAATATGTAATATATCTAATTAAGAAGTTTTTTATAAAAAAGAATTAATATAGATATTAGGTCATAATTCTAAAAGAAATTTTAATTTATTAATATTTAAGGTTATATAATAAAATACTTAAATATTATTTTTATTAATATATATTAATTTATTTAATTTAAAATATACATAAATAATAAAGATATATAATTAAAATCATTTCTTTCTTATAATTTATATATTTAAAAAATATCATTTATAAATTTTTAATTTAATTTATTAAAGATTAAAATAATAAATTAATTATATTAAAGAATAAATGGCAATAACATTTTAGAAATTAAGAAAACCTATTTTTGGGGAATTATATATAATTCTTATAATCACTTAAAAAAATAATTGATTTTATAGATTTTGATATATTTATATATTATACATAATTAAGCGTAAACCATAAAAATTAATTATTACAATCAAAAATAATAATTATTATAAAAAACTCAATAATTATATAAAATCACTAACCAAATTAACAACAATTTGAATGATTAACAATCTAGTACTAGTACCAACAGTTATTGAGACCTCTGAGCTGATCGAGAGTGAACCACCGCCAAAGCAGGTATTGCAAGATAAGACGCTTGAAGCTATTCATTTACTTAAGAACGAGTTGATCAGGACGAATAGCATAAAGACAAGCAATAAGTGTGTGTTGGAGCCAACTCCGAACGAAAATGATATTCTAAGAAACCTATAATTGAACAATTATATAATATATGGACCATAATAAGTCACTTATTTCAAAAAATAAGGACCTAATTTATATATATGGCCTAAAAAAACGTTAGTAGAATCAACTATTAGACTGCAGCTAAACATACTATTAGATTGGCCAGGATGGGAAGCATTTGAATAAGTTTTTAACCATATATAACTTGAAAACAACAACCGATCAATTAAATAAACATACGAATAAAACCAACAAACACTTAATAGAAATAAAAAACGTTCAAAGGTTAAAAAGTATAAAGACCATATAAACGGCAATTAAAAGACTTGGGGAGTTTGGATTTCTTTCTTCTTCTTCTTTTGATTTATATAGTGTTTAATTAATTTAATTATAGTTTAATTATACAATTTTTCCAATTCTTTTATTAAAATTAATTCATTAAAGGTTTAATATTATTAACTCTAAGGAACTTTAAACTAAAATAATATAATTAAATAATAGGAACTATTTTGAAAGACCTTGTTGGCCCCCTCCTTTCTAAAATTTACATTCTTTTAAATATAAATAAATCTTTAGGAATTATTTTCTTACTTAATCAACTTAAGTTATACATAGTTTTTTAAAGATTATCTTTATAAAATTTCATATAAATAATATATATTTTTAACCTATAGCCTCATTATACGCATTACCATTAACAAACAATCACCTCTATCAGTTCCTCTATCCAATTAACCTATTTCCCTCCTTAAAATATAGTCACCTTATATCCTCTAACTTATATAACCTTTGATTTACTATGGGTTAATTGAAGTATAGGGCATATCCTGCAGGAGCTATTAGAGCTCCTATTCAATATAATAAGAATATGTAATAAAAATTATTTTAAAAGATTTTATTAATTACCTTTTTAAGGTTTATATATATTTTTTTAAATATAAATAAACCTTTAAAAATTATTTTTTTACTTAATTAATTTAAGTTTTATATAGTTTATTAGAGATTATTTTTATAAAATTTTATATGAATAATATATATTTTTTACCTTTTTATAAAATATAATTTTATTGTATGTGTTATTATTGGTAAATAATTATTTTTATTAATTTTTTTATTTAATTATTTTAATATATTTTTTAAGATATAATTACTTTATATTTTTAAATTTATATAATTTTTAATTATTATAGATTAATTAAAATATAAGATATATCCTACAAAAACTATTAAAATTCTTATTTAATTTGATTAATTTGTTTAAGGTTTTTAATATTAAATTAATATAATATAATTACGTAATTAAAATTATCTTAATAAAAAACCTTATTAATCTCTATAAAATCAACCCTTTTAAAATTTTCATAAATTATTTAGAATATAAATAAGCCTTTAAAAATTATTTTTTTATTTGATTAGATTATATTTTTCAAAATAAAATTAAATATTATTTTTATAAAATTTTGTATAAATATATATATTTTTTATTTTTTTATTAAATATAATTTTATAAGAATATACTATCATTAATAAGTAATTACTTTTATTAATTATTTTATTTAATTATTTTAATATCTTCTTTAAAATATAATCATTTTATACCTTCTATTTTATTTAAATTTTTAATTTATTATAAAATAGTTAAAGTATAAAATATATCCTGTAAAAGTTATTAAAGTTTTTGTTTAATATTTTTAAAATTTGTAATATTAATATTTTTAAGATTTTTAATTTAATTAATTTATTTAAAATTTTTAATATTTTGTTTTTTGTTTTGGTATATAATAATAAAAAAATAATTAAAAATTAATAATTTTATAAATTATAAATTTATAATAATATTATAATAATTTAATTATAAAATTATAAAACCTTAAAAATTCTTAATTTAAAATTTGAATTATATGATATATATATAAAAAAGCCTAGGTTTAAATATTAATTAGGTAAATAAATTTTTAAATTTTTAAATTTTTAAAACTATTTTATTATTTAAAACTATTTTATTAATTAAAATTATTATAAATTAATAAAATTGTTATAAATTATAAAATTGTTTTTTGTTATCCTTTATCTTTTTTATATAAAATGGTTATGGAAAATATAATTGTTCTAACAATATCCCCCTTGCCACTATGGTAGGTAGGTATGTACTTGTTGGATTAGTAAGCCTAAAAATAGCGTGGAAAAATTCTCTCCCTTATAATAATTCCATAAAAAGCCTTACTGTTCTATTTTAGAATTCTAATAAAAATAATAATAATTTGAATTTTATAATTATAATTTTTTTTTATATATTGTGTAATAATTAAAAATTTTAATTATATTTTAATATAAGTATATGGTTAATATTAATTTAATTATGTTATATAAATATATATTTAATATAATTTTAATTATATTTAATTAAATAATGTTGTTTGAAAATATTGTAGGAGAAAGTTAATTATTTATATTTAATGATTAAAAAGTATGGAATTAGGTTTTTATGGTTTTGGCTTATAATTTAGATGTGTAGGATTGATTGAATTTAGAAAATATTGATTTAGTAAGGAAATCTTTATTCTTTTTAACCTTTTAATTAATATAATTGAATATTAAAGATTATAAAGTTAATTTTGAAAATTTAAATAATTTATTGGTTTTTAGAAGAGGTAGATAAGGTAATGTAATAGATATGTTTAATAGTTTTATTATGGATGTTTGTTTTTATAATTGTTGGTAGGTATGTATGTAAGATAAAAGTAAGATAATAATAAAGTAAATAATAATAGAGGTAAAATTGGTATATTATAATTATTTAAAGAAAAAAGTTATTTAAAAAAGATAAGTAGGAAACTTATCCTTTATGTTGGATGGATAAGGTACTATTGTATGTAATAGTAAAAGTGAGGGTATTTGTAAATTTAATTAAAAGTGATATATTTTAAAAAAGAATGTATTTTAGTCGGAGATTAAAATATATGGAGTTAAATATAAGATTAAAATGGGTTTGTACCATTATAGTTATATAATTAATATTTTTACATTAATAATTTTTTCTTTTTTTACGAGGTTATATGATATTAATAAGTGTTAATTAGGGTTACAATCTTAAATATTTAAACATATTAAAATTGACTTTTTTCTGTAATTTTCTTTTTATTTTTACCTATATTAAATTAATTAATAACCCTTTTATAAAATAATATAAATCTACATTTTAAAAGATGTTGGATTAATGTTCTAATGGAATAAACAATGCTATAACATCATAAATTAACAGTTATTAAAATTAATATTAATAATTTAGGGTATTTCAGAATTAAATATATTTTGCTAACAAAAGTGCTATTAAAAATATATGAAGATAATTAAAAAAAATTTATTAATAAATGAAAAAGTGAAGATTTGTAAATTAATAGTTTAAATTTTACTTAAAAATATAATAATCAACTATTTTAAAATATATAATAGTGTATAATTTTATTTAATAATTTTTTTTTTTAAAAATTATATTTATTTATTTATTTAAATTGTTAAATTAATTAAAGAAAGTAGTTGGTATTATTTATATTGTTTAGGTTTGTTTAATTTAATTTTGTAGTTTTAACGTAAAATAATTGATATTAATAAATGTTGTAAGGGTTTTATTAGTATTAAATTTTGTTATTGTATCGGCTGAATTATTTTATTTATAAATTTATCATATATTACTAATTTTTTGCCATTTATAAAACTATTGAAATAATATAATATTAATTATTAATCGTTTTTTTTTCATTATTCTGAATTTAATAAAACATTTATAAAGTGAAAATAAATTAGTATATATGATTATAAATACTGCGAGGAACTAAAACTTATTAAATATAAATATTATTATTATTCTAATTGCAATAACTATATTTATATTATATATTATAATATAAATTTTATTTGTTAAAATGTTTTAAGTAATTTATTTATATTTTGTAAAATTTTAATAAATTAAATTATTAATTATAATAAATAATTTATCCATTATAGTTTTATTGATGATAAAGATTTTGTAATTAATTTGAAAATTAAAGTCCTTATTATTTATAAATGATTTATTATTATTTATTTATTTATTTATTTATTACTACCCCGATTTACCTAGAATATATTATAGGTATCTGGTCCATCTTTTGGTATTTGTTCTGGGTAGGAACTGTGTTCTGGAGAAAACCTACCCGCCGCCTATTTGAATAAATTATATTATTATGGTTTTGGTTATACTTTATATTCTTATTAAAATTTATCCTTTAATAGAAATAATTAAACTTTAATATAGAAAAATACTTTATATGTTATAATGTCCAAGTTTTACGACGTGGTGTGGCGGTGGTTTGGGTGTGGGGCGATAATGAGGTTTAAGATGGTTTTATTATTTTTTTTAATAGATAATAAAGGTATTATTATATTATAAAGAGGTTGTTCTGGGGGAGGGTTAGGGTATATATAATTTATATAAGGTATAAATATATATAAATGATTTTATATTTCTATGAAAAGCCATTATATATTCTTATTTTTACAATTTTTTTTTTAATATTATAATATTATATTTGTTTTTTAAAATGGTTTAAAATAATATTACTAATTTATAACCCTTTTTAACTAATTTTAATCTTCCTTATATATTTTATTTATATTTTACAATATTACAATATAATACTACTATATTTATTACGTTTACAATCCAGTGCCATTTTAAAAAACCTATTTTATTTTTATGTGTATATTATGTTAAATAAAAGAAAATTTATATATTTATAAGTGTTTTATTATTTTTTTAATATTATTTCATTATTAACCTTCTTTAAATATTTTAGTTCTTTTATTGGAAATTATTACAATATTTTGGACTTAATATATTATTTTAATATTATATTATATTGAAATTATAACCCTGGTATGGCTACATATCATAAAGATGATTTACTTATTAAAAACGGGGAATTGCACAAAGAATGTGGCTATACCTTTCTGGCATAATTCTGGGAATTAATTGTTAAAATTTTATTATAATTTTTTTAAGGTTTTTAAGCCTTTAAGAAATTTATTAGGAGATTGTTAATAATGTTTAATAATTATTTTTGTTATATTTGGTCCTTTATTTGTTAAATTTACGACTTTTATATATTCTAGCAGTTTTGGGAGGATTATTTATTTTAGTGTTACTAATGCCGTAATTATTTTGCGGTGTAATCCTATTCTATATTTATTCTATTAATATTTATTAATTATAATATAGGATTTATAAGGGAATTAATTTTGAAAGGAGGTATATATGTGTTGTTTTATTCCTAGTAATTTATATTATCCTTATATATTATTATTATAATAATCTTTTACTTAGAAAGTTTAATTGATATTAAATATTCTACTATTTTTTAATAATAGTCCATTACAGATCTTTAACAATTTTTTGGTATATTTAGGTTTAAGCCTTAATAAGTATAACCTTTTATTTAAGAATATATTTATTTTTATATAAGATTTCCTAATATATATAATTAAAGAGAATAAAGAGGAGGATGAGGAGGTGGATGTGGAGGAGGACGATTTTGATGAGTATGGTTTGGAGTAGGTGCGGAACAATTTTGGGTAAATATGGTTTTTTTAAAGGATTCTATTAATATATTATTATTTATATTTTTTTATTTAATTATAGGTTTTTTTTGTTTAGTTTGAAATTTCTGAAAATGTTTATATTAAATAAGTTATAATATTATTTTATATATAAGTAATTAAATTTATTTAAAGAACTAACAGGTTACCAGCAGGGTTTTATTAGGGTTGAATAATGTTTTTTCATAGTTTGTATTAGTTAAGAAAGCTTTTGGGGTTAAATTCTATTTGAGACGGGCTTATGCTGGAGCATATTTAGGATATTTAAGAATTATATGTTATGTTATTTCCCTTTTATTATATTTATACTTAGGAGTGTTTATTTTAGGAACCTTTTTGTTAAACAAAAAAACTTTTAATCTTATTTTTTTGGTGCGTATTTATAGTAGTATTAATATTTTATGTTTCTATAAATTAAAATATTAATTATTGATCTTTATGTTAGGGGGTGGTGATTAAGCTGTTGGCATAACGGTGTCTTTCTTATGTTATTTTTATCTTTTTGTTTAATGGTTTAAGAGGGTTTTTTTGGGGTGTTAGTGTCCCTTCTATTCAACGTTTTAATTAACCTTAGCTTTTATAGTATGTATATTTAGTACTTAAGCAACAGCAGAGAGACCCCACCATCTTCTAGGTTTTTAAAATTCTATCTATTTTTGAATTTTCCACCTTATTTCTTGAATTTTAAAATTAAAGCCTCCGTTGTTTATACGGAACTTAGCCATTGTTATTATTATATTTAGGTAAAGATGTATTGAGGGGTAGCCTAATTTTATTTTTAGTTATGATATTTTTGTTGCCTTGTATACGCTACTGATTTCTTGTAGGTAGGCCGATTGAATGGTACCTAATTTCTTAATAATACTTTTTACCTTATGGTTTTGGTTTGGAGTGTGCCACGCCATTGTTCTATATGTTATTGCGTTTTATATTATTTTTATATAAATCTCTTTTGTTTGGGCTACATTGTAACTCCATATTAATACTGTTAATTTAGAAAGGGTGTACTACTATTTTTCTATCTTTGTTTTAATTATTTTTAGGTATTTGTTCTATTTAAGTTTTTTATTTAGTTATATTTTAAGGAACTTAACATTTTCTTTGGGTTTAATAATTATACCATTTAGTTTAATCTTTGTGGTTGATATTTGATAGGCTTTTATAAAATGTATGAATTCATTTTTCTATGCTGTAAAGGTTATGTTGTATTTCTGTGCCCAATCCAGGCACGTTCCGTACGCTCGTTCCAACCTAATACAATTTTTGGTTATAAAATGTCCTACTATTAGCATATTCATATTGTCCACAAAGCCAACAACCAAGATACTTTCTTAATTTAACTCTTTATATAAAGTGATTATATAAATAATAAATAGGATAGGTAATAATAAGGAACTTTACAAGACACCTACAATAAAAAAACAGACCTTGCCTTTTTCACCATTAAAGATTAATTATATCTTTTATTTTTCTATAAAATTATTAATCTAATTTATTACCCATATTGGATATCTTTTCTGATATAACATGTACATAAGCTTTTATAGTATGATATTATCAAAAATACTTAAAATATTGAGTTACAGGAATAATGTCATAACACCAACGCACCATATAACATATATAGCCTTTATTATCATCCTAATGGCTATTTCTGTGGATCTAGTTGGTTTATTTCCCATTTAACCCTCTAAAAATAGCCAACATTATTCTGCCATTTTTGCAATACAGTTTACCATTATCTTTTTAATTATTTTACCTATAATCCTTAAGAGGGATATTGGCCTATAAATGCCCAAAAGGCTCTTTTCTTCTTTAGATTTTCCGAGCTTTAATAGCATTATTATTATAACTTTATAAAACACCTTTAAATAATACCTAAACATAAAACTTTATATTACAATCATAATAAATACTTTAAATAATTATTTTCTACACACCTTAAGGAACCCCATTAATAACAAATTTTCGCCAATAACTTTCTATAATTTAACTATTCTTAAAATTACTTCTATCTTTTCCAATTTTATTCCTTTAAACATATTAAATTTATTTTTTTAGGGTCTTTTTAACCACATAACAGGATTAGGGATATTAAATAAATTAATTGCAAGGTTTAAGAAAAATCTCTCCTTTAACATCATATTTTTCTCTTCTTTACTTATAATCCACAATTTTTCATTAAATTAATAATATAATACTAAAAGGTTTTTTTTTTTAATAAATTACCAACTACACAATTTAACCTATTTTTCTATCTTTTATAAAACTTTATTATCTTTTAAAATTTTTATTAAAACCAATTTCTAACTATTTCTTTTAATTTTATTTATAATTTTCTTCAATATTGCCTAAACCTCATTAAGGACTTCCCAATATTTTTGCATTCTCTAATTCATCCATTATTTACATATTTCCTTTACCTTTTTATAAAATATTTCAATTTTATTATTTTATTATAGCACTAATTGTACCATAGGCCAGGTATAATGCAGGATTATAATCAAAACAATCTTTTTCAATTTTTTAATAAGATATTCCACATATTTATCAAATTCTTCAAGATTATTCATTTTTTCTAACATGTTTATATTCCATACTTCAACTTTTACAAATCCCTTATCTAAATGTTTCCACACCTAACCTTCTAACCTAAACTAATTCCGAACTGGGTTCAGACACAATATAATAATATTAAGGCATTAAATAATATAATCAAATCTTTCCCAATTAAAAAACCTCAATCTCAAACATTTAAATCTTTTATTTACCCACATCAAATCTAATATCAAATCCTTATAACCCTACACTTATTTAATTATTGTTCCTATTTCCATAACAAATTTAAGGTTCTATTAGATTACTAACTCAAGGACCTCAAAAGCATATTAGAACATTCTTTCCTCTTTATCCCACAAAGAATAATATACATTAAAATCTCCTATTACCACATTTATATTATAAAGATTTTTTAATATCAATTCTAATAATAGCAAATACCTATAATCAAAATTTAATTTTATATATATTAATTATATAATAAAGGTATTGAACCTTATTTAAATCAATATTACAACTTAATTATGGCCTATTTCTTTCTTCTAATCTTTTAAATTAATTCTTTTATACATATAAATTATAACTTAACCTATACCATACCACACCAGTTTGTAATTACTAGATTAAAGGTAATCCAATCTTTTATTACTAAAATAAAATTCTTAAATAATTATAATGTCCAATATTCTTTTATCTTCAAAAACTTAAAATATAATTTAATAACCTTTTTTTATATTCCAATATATTATAATAATTATATAATCTTATATATAATTCATATAATATTCCTAAAAGATCTACTATTTTCTTCAAAGTAATCCCAATTGGAAACCATTGCTGCAATAGGATCTTCCTAACAGAAGAAATTTCAGATCAAAAAAATATTATTATTAAATCTTACTCTTAAATAAGCTTTTGTACGAAATCTACCTCTCATCCTTATCTCCAGCTCGGGAATGTCGTCTGCTGCGGTAGTTGCTTCGGAAAAACCTGAAACATTTTTGTTCCAGGAGTTCTGCGCTTTTTCCTTGTTGGAAATGCAGCCTCTCATTTTCTTTGGAATTATTAGTGTAAAGTCATTGTATGTGGCACTGTATATGTTAAGAATGTAGCCAATGTTATTCCATTCCTTAAATTGCCTTAACCTATATACATATACTTCCTTTATTATATTTTTTTATTTAATTACCTTTGGGCATTTTAAGTTTCATACCTCGTATACCCCACCATAGTTCTAACACTTCTTTAATACCTTACACATTAAATTACCCCCTTCGTAAGCAAGGCCTACATACTTACCATACCTAAACCATTTCTTATAATATTTTACAATATATCCAAAATAGAAATATTTAAAACATTATATTATTTTTATATTTTTTATAAATGATTTATAAAGGTGAAATTTAATTTTCCATAATAACCCATTAATGTAAAATTAATAAACCATATTTAATCCATTAATTTTTACAATTAAAACAATAAATTTAACTTCCAAATATTTCTTAAATATAAAGTTAATTCTAAAGATTTTAACTTTATTCTTCTTTAAAAAGGTCCTTATCAAACCCTGTGGGTTGGTATAAACATCTTTTAAATTGGTTGTTCTCAAGCTTTTAACTATCACTGTAAAGACCTTACTTGCTCCAGTTATTTTTTGATTAAATGCTTTTTTAATTCAATCTTAATTCTTTTTATATTATTCAACTTTAAGTTAGAATATTATTATAATATTACCATTATAGAGCTAGTGTACTACTATAGCCTTATCCTTACTAATTATATTATTAATAATTTATATAATTTTTTCAGGATTTTTCTTTAATATTTCCTATAATTCTGCCATTATCTTAATCATGATTTCATATTGGAAACAGGCCAGTACTACAATGGTAGGGGTCCAAAGCTTAATTGCACCTCCAACAACCGCAGTCTAAAACCATTCTTACAACTTTCTAATATTATTTATTAATTTTAATTCTTTATTTATTATTTTTTTAATTAATTCTTTTATTTTATTTAATTTAAAGATATTACTTCATTATCACTTTTATTCCGTAGATATTGCAGTATTAATACACATCTTCCATACATTTACCATCTTTTCAATCTTTACCTTTATTTCCTTTACCAAATCATCAATTTCAAATCTAACCATTTCTATTAATCTATTAATTAATATTATAATTATATCTATTTTATTAAATTTGGTTTCTATTTTTATTTTGTTCTTCCTTTTCTTTGCAGTGATGGTCTCCGGGGCGGGCTCATTTAGGCTGCAGACCTGACCATCCACCATCCATACATCACCCCTTTCATCTCTTCCCAACGGCATCGCCATCGTACACGCAATACAATGCCTCTCCATCGCTTATTACAATATTAAATTTCTAATAAATCAAATTATATAGCTTTTTACAAAGGTTTTGTAAAAAGACAATCAAAAAACCGAGAAATCCTAAAAATAAATATATTTCAAATGATTTATTAATAAATATAAAGATTTTTATTATAGTTAGATTTAATTTGATATATTAGAATCTTTATGGTAAGTTATTTAGTTGTTATTGAAGATATTTATTAAGTTTATTGATTTTGGTTTTTTTAGGTTTTTTATATTGAGTTGCTTTATATATATTAAATGTTGTTTTAGGTTAATAAATAGAAACAATATAAGTATTATGGGTTTGTTATTGTATATATTGCTGAACGGTATTGTTTTTTCTATTTTAAATTAATGCAATCTTTTTGTTTTGTTTTTTTTAATATAAATAAATATTATTGTTACTAGTTTTTTTGGACTGGTCACTTCGCGACCAATTACCTTTTCAAAACTAATCAAACTCATTTTATAATTCTTAATTTAATATTTAATAATAAATATAATCCCTAAATTAAAAAAACCATTAAACCAATATAAAACAATTAAATAATATATATTACCCTATATAAACCCTATTAACCTTTTTAGAGTTAGATCTCCTAGGTTTCTACAGCTCTTTTGGATATAAATAAGCCTTCAAAAATTATATTTTTTATTTGATCAACTTAAGCTCTTTAAATTCAATGGATTAATTTTTTTATAAATCTTTATATAATAATATACTTTTTTAATCCTTTTTTAAAAATACTTTCTTTTAAAATACATTACTATTAATAAATAATTATTTATATTTATTTTTTTACCTAATCATTCTATTTTCTTTAAAATATTATTATCCTATATACTCTTTCTTATTTAACCTCTAATTATTATAAATTAATTAAAGTACAGGGCATATCCTATAAAAATTATTAGAGCTTTTGTTTACCATATATTTCATATATATATTAAACCACAATAATGTAATTATATAATAAGAGTTACCCTAAAAAACCCTATTAACCCCCCCTTTTTAAAATTTACACACGTTCTTTTAACTATAAATAAACCTTTAAAAATTACTTTTTTGTTTGATTAGTTTAAGTTTTATATAATTTTTTAGAAATTGTTTCCATAAAATTTTATATAAATAATATACATTCTTTCAACCTATAACCTTATTATACGCGTTATTATTGTTGAATAGTTATTTATAGTAGTTTTTCTACCTAATCATTCTATTATATTCTTTAGGATATAGTTACTTTATATTTTCTGGTTTATACAACCTCTAATTTATTATTAAGTAATTAAGCTCCTATTCAATTAAAATTTTTGTTTAATATAAATAAGCCCTCAGAAGTTGTTTTCTTATCTAATCAACTTAAGTTCTTAAGCACAAAATCTTCAATTTTTTTATAAAGTTTTGTACAATAAAAATATAAAATTAAGGCATGTCCTACAAGAACTATTCAAACTCCTTAAAAATTATTTTTTTATCTAATCAGTTCAAATTCATTATGGTCCTTTAAGAGTTATTTTTATAAAACCTTCATATGATAATATACAATTTCAATCCTTTTCTTAAATATAACCACCTTGTACGCGTTACTATTAACAAACAATTATTTTTATTAATTTTTTTATATAATTATTTTAATATTTTTTTTAGGATATAATCACTTTACATCCTGATTTTTATACAACCTCTAACCTATTATAGGGTAGTTAAAGTGTAGGGTATATTCTGTAAGAGTTATTAAAATTCTTGTTTAATATATAAGCCCTTAAGAATTAATTCTTGTCTGATTAGGTCAAGCTTTTTTATATTATTAGTTTTTCTGATAGATTCTTATAATAATAAACAATCCTCTTATTAATTAAATATATCATATTAAATGCCAATTATGATTATTGGTAGTTACTTTTATTAACCTCTTATTTAATCACTTTAATGCTTTTTTTAGGATATAATTACTTTGTATTTAGTTATTAAAGCTTTTATTTAATAGTAATTAAATCTTCTATTCAATATATAGGCCCTCAAAAATTGATTCTTATCTAATCAAATTAATCTCTTTAACCACCACCTTTCATACAACTTCTTACAATAATTTATAATTTCTCTCTCTTATTAAATATATTATTTTAAATGTTACCTACTATTACCATCAGTCACCTCTATTAACCTTTCCATTTAATCACTTTAATACCTTCTTTAAAATATAATCACCTTATATCTTTTATTTCATTTATACCTATTAATTTCCTGCAGGAGATATATAAACCCTTAAGAGTTGATTTTGGTTTGATTAAATCAAATTCTCTATCATAATAAACCAAGGTAGTATAATTATGTAACTAAAGCTACTTTACAAAACCCTATTAGTTTCCATAAAGTAAACTCTTCTAAGGTCTCCACAAACTTCTTTAAACGTAAATAGGCATTTAAGAGTTAATTCATGCTTGATTAGGTTAAGCTCTTCAACATTAATTTATTCAACTTTTCTTATAACTTCTTACAATAATTTATAACCATATCTCCAATTGAATATATCATCCATTCTATCTCTTAAACACCAATAATTACTTTTATTAATTAGGTTATTATTTAATCACTTAAATACCTTCTTCAAAATATAATTGTTTTGTATTTAGATAGTTATTAAAGCTCCTATTCAATTAGCGCACCTGTTCAATTAGTGTTTTTGTTTAATTAAAGCTCCTATTTAATATATAAACCCTTAAAAACTTATTCTTGTTTAATTAAATGAAATTCTTTATTATAATAAACCAGAATAATTTAATTACATAACTAAAACTACCTCTTTATAATACCTTATTAACCTTTATAGGAAAATCCCTTCCAAGGTCTCCATAGGCTTTTTGAACATAAATAAACCCTCAAAAGAAGTTTTTCTTATCTGATCAGTTTAAGTTCATTATAGTTCTTTAAGAGTTACTTTTATAGAGCTTCATATAAATATATATGCTTTTAATCTTCTTGTTGAATATAGCCTCTTAAACGTGCGTTACCATTGCAATTAGTTACCTTTATTAGCCTTTTATTTAATCACTTTAATACCTACCATCATCAAGATATAATTTATTATGGGGTAGTTGAAGTGTAGGGTATATCCTCCAAAAGCTATTAAAACTCATATTCAATATATAAGCCTTTAGTTGATGATTCTTATTTGATTAGGTTAAGTTCTTTAAACATCACCTTTCATATATCTTCTTACAATAGTTTATAACTTCTCTCTCTTATTGAATATATTATCTATTCTATCTCTTAAACACTAGCAATTATTTTTATTTATTAATAATTTATCTAATCACTTTAACACCTTCTTCAAGATATAATCACCTTGCATTTAGATAACTATTAAAACTCCTGTCAAAGCTAAAAAACAACGCCATAATTGTTCATAAACAATTACACCTTATATATTATACAACATATCCCCCAGATAAACATATATAATAAGGTTACCTAAATTGTAACACTTAATACCCCTAAACTCTCTATAACACTGGCTCACTGGCCCTCAACTCTTTAAAATCTAATCATAAATGGCTATTAACCATTAACCAAATGTACCTCTACTTATAACATAATGGCTCATAATTTAAGAACATTTATCCAATATAATATTATATAATATTTTTAATTTAATTTAAACCTTATACCTTATTACCAGTACTAATCTGGCTCTAGGGCTTAAATATAAATTTAATATAATTGTTGGATGTAGGGAATTATGGGTATTTCCACTGCACAAATTAGGCTCATAACTATCAAAGTTAAAAAATAATGCCATAATTGTTTATAAATAATTATACCTTATATATTATATAATATACCCCCCAGGTAAGCATATATAATAAGGTTACCTAAATTGCAGCACTTAACACCCCTAAACTCTCTATAATACTGGTTCACTAACCCTCAGCTCTTTAGAATCTAATCATAAGTGGCTATTAATCATCAGCCAAATGTACCTCTATTTATAATATAATAGTTCATAATTTAAGAACATTTATCCAACATGATATTATATAATATTTTTAATTCAATTTAAATCTTATACTTTATTACCAATATTAATCTGGCTCTGGGGTTCAAATATGGATTTAATATAATTGTTAAATATAAGGAATTATAAGTATTTCTATTATATAAATTAAATTCATAATTATCAAAGTTAAAAAATGATGCCATAATTATTTACAAATAATTACGCCTTATATACTGTGCAACAATTCCTATTCAATTAGAACTCCTGTTCAATTAAAGCTCCTATTTAATTAAAACTCCTAATTAAAATTCCTATTCAATACCCTAATTAAACAATTTACAAGGAAATTTTACTAATATAAACTCCTATTCAATTGAAAAAGTACAATTCAGAGCTGTACGCCACAGGAAGCCACAGGCACGCACATAAGATACATCAAAATTCAAAATCACTTTAATTCATTATATCAATTTAAAAACCACCTAAAAACATTAATAATTAATATTATTTAAAATTTAATTAAATTCATAATTTTTCGAAATAATTTGTATATATTTCTGATTGGAGGTACTTATATAGTAACAGAAAATGTCCAAAATTGCGGGGCATTTCTCTGAAAATTAATTAATTAATTAGGATTGTGATGCAACTAATGAAATAAGAAAGATATAGATTATTAATTAAAATAATATAATTATTAAATATTAATAGGATATTTTTATTAAAATATAATTTAAATTTTACTTTAAATCCAACTTTTTTTATTTTATTTTTTTTTAATTTATTAAATATTTTATTTAATATTTTAAGTATATTGTTAATTTATATTTTAATTAAATTAAATTGGTTAAATAATTTTGAAATTAAGAAATATGGGTTATAAATTAATATAACCATAAAAAGTTTTTTATGGTAATATTTAAAATAAATTACTTATTAATGCATATCAATTTCAATTATTTTATAAAGCAATTTTATAATAATTATTATAATATTTTTAAAAAAATGATCTTTAAATTCTTTAAATAATATAATAATAATAATATAATTTAAATTAATATTTAATTAAATATATATTTATATAATATCACAGAACTATATAACCATTCCCTTAACTTATTATTATAAAAATAGAATAAGTATAATAATAATTTATTAATTAAAGCGTTAAATTGTGGGTAATTGTATAAATATTTTTTTTTTCTTTTTATTATTATAATTTTAAATAATAAGTTGTAACTTTTTGTATGGTTTATTGGTATTTTTTCCTTTAATTTTATAAATAATTTGTAATTTAAATAGTTGAATATTTTTGTGTTTTATTTTGTTATATTTTTTGAATGAAAATATTTCTTGTTTAATAAGTCTTTTGATTTCCTGTATATTTGTTGTTTCAAATGGTTGGTTTAAGGTGGTAATTTTCCCTTTTTAATGTAGTTATAGTAATAGTTTTATATTAGTTATTTTTTTAAGAAATAGGTAAGTTATATTGTAGGAGTTTGTTAATTAAGGTTTATTTTTGCTTTTAAGAGGTTGTTTTTGTGATTGTTTTGTTATAAGTGTTTTAACCTTGGGAATATATTTATTATTATTATTATATTTATAATTGGAATCTTTATTAATGGGGTTTAAAATATGTGTGGATTTGTTATGAAAATATGGTTTTATAATTGTAATTTTGAAGTTAATTGGTTTTTTATTCATTTTAATAATATAGGTTTTATTGTTTTAAATAATTAATTTATAAGGGTTGGTTTAACCATTATTCTTATAATAAATATATATTTTAAATTAGAGAAATAGGTTTAATATATTTAATATATTTGGTTTATTTTTTATATTTAAAGTATTGTTAATTTGTTATTTAGTTTTAAATTTGTAAATTTTATTTATTATTTTTTTAATAGTTGTAATTTAAGTAATAATAAAAGGAAAAGGTAATAAATTGTTTATTAATTTTGGGTATGTTTTAAATATAAATAATGTTGGTATTAAATTATTTAATTTTATTATATTGTTAATAGTTTTTATAATTATTTATAAAATGTAATAAATATTGGTTTGGATATTTTAAAAATCTTTTAATATTATTTTATATATTTGTTATAATAGGTTATAATATTATTTAATTTTTTTAATTAAATTATATATTTTAATAGATATTTTTTTAATGGATATTAATAATATTTTTATATTTAAAATGAATTTGTTAATTGTAAAATTAATATTAATATTAAATATTAAATTGTTGGGTGATTTAAAATAATTATTAATTTATATTATTTTTAATATGTTTTATATATATTTTATTATTATATTTTTAAGGAATTTTGTTATTTAAAATAATGTGGCTTTATTAATAGTATAAAAAATTGGTTTATTTTTAATATATATTATATTAATATAAATGTTGTAATTAAAATTAATATTATTTTTTATGGTAAATTTAAATTGTTTTAGTATGTTGTTATATATTTAATATTGATAATAGTATTTATTAATTTTTTTAATAATTGTTTAATTTAATTTATTATATTTAATTTTTATAAAAATATAATAAAGTTGGTTTATAACTAGGTGATCAAAATATCTATGTATTTATTGTAATTCTTTTTTAATTAAATAATAATATGTAATTATTTATTTTTTATTGTTAAATAAAAATTATAGGTGTTTTTATTTTTAAATAATAAAATAATATTTATTCTTGTAAGTAAGTATATTTTTAATATTATTTAAAAAAAATTTTAAATGATTTATATTATGAAGATATAATAAGAATAATATATTATAAGGTATAATATAAAATTAGATAGTTTTAAATGGAATAAGTATATTAATAATATTAAGATTCTTTTATTTTAAGTGATTATTAAATTGTATAATATATGTTTTTATTATAAATATATTTATTTTAATATTAGAATATATATGTTGTAATGTTTTTATTTGTATTTTGTTTTTTGATGATATTCTGGTTGTTCTGGTGTTAGGTAAAATGTTTTGAAATATATGAGAATATTGGTTTTTAAGGTAAAATGTAGAAAGGGAATTTGGGGTTGTATCTGAAAAATGTTTGTAATTATTATTAAAAATGTTTGTTGTGATGAATGTATAGAAAGTTGTTTAATTTGTAAAGATATTAGTAATTTGGGGATTATTAATTTTATTATAATTTATAAAATATTATATAATTGGTAATTAAATTTAATTATTATTATTATATTTATCATTAATATGTTATATATATTATATATTAAAATTGTTATTATTATTATTAATATTATTATTGTTATAATTAATATTAATTTTTTATAGTTAATAAAGAAGGTTGTAAAATCTTCTTTAATATTTTCTATTTTTTGCTTTTGTATATATTAATATTATTTATTATATTTATTATGTTATTCATATATAAAATATTTAATAAATTAATAATTTGATTTATTACAAATAAAATATTTTTTCTTTTTATTTTTATTATTAAAATGTTTTTAATTATTAAAATATTTATTTCTGTTTTAATTTATTTAATAAGGTTTTTAATTATTTTAATAAATTTAATTAATATAATAATAATTATTTTTTATTTTATATTTATTAAAAAAATTTTAATATATATTATTTACTATTATTTAAAAATTGGTACAAATATTCTTAAATATATTGGATTATTAAAGAAAAATGGATAGGAATATTAAATATTTTTATATAATATGGTATAAGTTTTTTTTAAAATAAATTTCTTTAATATATTTATTTATTATTATTTATTTATTATTATCCCAATTTACCTAGAATATATTATAGGTATTTAGTCCATCTCTTGGTATTTGTTCCAGGTAAGAACTGTATTCTGGAGAAAACCTACCCACCGCCTATCCAAATAAATTATATTGTTATAATTTTGATTTTATTTTATATTTTTATTAAAATTTACCTTTTAATAAAAATAATTAGATTTTAATATGGAAAAATATTTTATATATTATAATATTAATTATATAAAATGATGTGGTAATAGCCTGGATATAAGGTAATAATAAAATTTAAAATAACTTTATTATTTTTTTTAATAAATAATAAAAATGTTATTATATTATAAAAAAATTGTTTTAAAAGAAAGTTAGGATATATATAATTTGTGTAAAATATAAATATATATGAATGATTTCATATTTCTATAAAAAACCATTACACATTCTTATTTTTACAACTCTTTTTTTAATATTATAATATTATATTTATTTTCCAAAATGGTTTAAAATAATACTATCAACCTATGGCCTTTTCTAACCAACCTTAATCCTTTTTATATACCTTATTTACATTCTATAATACTACAATATAATACTACTATACCCATTATATTTACAATCCAATACCACCTTAAAAAACCTATTTTATTTTTATATATATATTATATTAAGCAAAAAAAAGCTTGTGTATCCGTAGGTACTCCATTATTTCTCCGGTATTATCCCGTTACTGACCCTCCTTAAGTGTTTTAGTCCCCTTGCTTTTTTAATATAATTAATTAATAAATTTTTATAAATATATTATATTTAAATAATTAATATTTTAAAATATTTAAATAAAATCTTTCCAAAATTATTTTATATAATATTTTTAATTATTATATTCTTTTATTTAAATATATATTGAATAGGAGTTCTAATAGCTCCTGTAGGATATGCCTTATACTTTAATTAACCCATATTAAGCCAGAGGTTATATAAGTTAGAGGATATAAGGTAACTATATTTTAAGGAAGGTATTAAGGTAATCAAATAAGAAATCTAATAAGGGTAATTATTTGTTAATGGTAGTGCATACAAAATTAGATAAATAATATATTTAGTAAAAAAGTAAATTTATAAATTATTGTAAAATTTATAAAAAGAATATAATAATTTTTGTGAGTTTGATCTGATTAAATAAGAAAATAATTCCTAAAAACCTATTTATGTTTATATAAGTTCGTAGGAACTTAAAAAAGGTAGGTTTTATGGAGATTAATAGGATTTTTATAAGGTAAGACCTATTATATAATTATATTATCTCGGTTTAAAGTTTTTTAGAGTTGATGATGTTGTTTGTTAATGAGTTAATTTTAATAAAAATAAACCGGAAATATTATAAAGAAAACAATTAAATAAAAAAAAAAACCTTAATTCCTTAAATTTTTAGTTAACCCTTGTAAAATCTTTATATCTTTCTTGCCTTCCCCTAAATATTTTAACCATAATTTTATGTTTTATAGTTTCGTAATCCTTTTCCTCTGGCTTTGTTGGTGTTTCCTGGTCAATATTTATCTGATTGGGTGGGTTAATTTCCAATTTAGTCATCCACTTGTTAGATTTTCTGTCAACAATTCCCCAATACCTTTATTCGTCCTGTACGAATAACTTCAATCTATCACTTGATATGCTACCTCTTAATTCATTTCCGCCTGGTTCTTTAATTGCATATTGATTTTAGCTTAAAATCTTGTTAATTAAGTAAGGTCCGTATTAGTTATATTGCAGTTGTTGGTTTTTGGATATATTAATATGCTTGATTGTATTATGGATTAGGATTAAATTGCTGATATTTAGGGGTTACTTTTTAATTTTTATAGAATTTTATTTATTGTTCCTATCTACCATAACTTGTTGTTTGTTTTGTATAATTTGCAAAATTTTTTTTTATATTAATTGATTGGTGCTTAATTATATATGTATGTATGTTTAAAAGTTTTTTTGGGATTTTAATGTTTTTTTAGTTTAGTACCTTCTATGATGGTATAGCAGTTTCAATTGGGAGTATTAATTGTTTATTGTAGATAATTTTGTAGGTATTAAGTCTTAAAGGTTTTATTAAAATCTGATTAGCTTATATTATAGTACTTAAAAATTAGGTTTAACTTTTTCCTTTTTTATTAGTTAATTTTATTAATTTATATTTAATTAATTTATAATTAACTTTAATTTGGCTTTAAATTTATAGAAAATAAGTAAATTTAATTTTTAATGTATACTGAGTTTTTAATAGGCTTTTATAATTTTACTTTTGAATTTTAAATTTTTATTTATTTTAATTATAAGGGATTAATTATGTTGGAAGATTATTTTTTTTTTTATAAATTTAATAATATTTTTGGAATTAATTAAGTGGAGTAGTAAAGTTTTTAAATAATTGGACAATTGTTTTTAGATTTTAATAATTATTTTATAACTAAAATTGTTTAATATATATTGGATATTTAGGATTTAATAAGTTAAAATTTTTATAAGGGTTAAATAATTTATAAGATTTATTAGTCTTTTCCTATTTATTTATTAATATTTTTTATATACCTTAATTATTTTTTTAACATATTTATAAAGATTTTTTTAGTAGTATAAAATTAAAATTTATTAATATATTAAATTTTTTCTTTTATAATCATACTTTATATAAAATTTTTTTATAATTTTTTGTTTTATTGGTTTATAATTGATGATATAATAATTAAAGTATCTTTTATTCATCTTCCTCTATAAGATCCTATTAAATACAATATGTTTTAATGTTTTGGTTTTAAATTTCAAATAATTTTTATGTTTTTTAGGAATATTATCAATTAAAAATCTTAGAAGCATTTTAAATATTAATAAATATTATATTATCTTTTATAATTTTGAACTCCATTGATTAGGCGGTTACAAAATAGTTGGTTATATTTTATCTTAATTCTCAGGATTTAATGTTATTAATATAGGGTATATTAATATTATGTTGAGCTGGAAGTTGATAAATTTATTTAAATTGTTTTCCTATTTTTTATTATCTTAATTAAATGGATTGTTTGATTTTTGAGATAAAGTATCTGTAATAGTGTTATTTTTTCTTATAATATATTTTATCTTAAAATTGAATATTTTAATATATGTAATTTATCTTATTAGTATTATGCTGGGTAGATTTGTGAAATTGTTGTTAAGCTAGGTGATTAGGACCTTAATATTAATTTTTAAAAGAAATTGAATTTTGTAAATATAATTTTATAATTATTTAAGCGATTTTATAATTGTTAGGCATTCTTGTTTTATGGTGTTATATTGTAATTCAGGTCCTTTTCACATTCTTAATTTATACTTGTAAGGTTTAAAAATGGATTAATTGTTTAATTAATCAATTATTATGTCCTATCCCTGCCTTAAAGTATTGGTTTTGAGAATTATTTATTATTTTAATTTGTAATTTATTATAATAAGGTATGGTAGTATAATAAAAATATTTTTTAGTTTGATTATTGTTTAATTCTGTGCCTTGTTCCATATAAAAAGCTTGTTTTTGCGTAGTAATTTTATTAATAGTAGGATCTTTATAATATAATTTTTAATCTATATATAAAAGTATATTGTAAGGCTTAAGAATAATTGGATTTTGTTAACATTATTGTATTTCTTTCATTTAAAGATTTTTAAAATTTTAGTTTTTCTAGGTAATTAACTATTTAATCTATAAATGTAATTAATAATTTTGGTGTTTGTTTTGCAAAATTTTGATTTCTTAGTATTTATAGTGGTTCTAATTAATTTGAAGTTTAATAGAATGTTGGTAATATTTTTAATATGCTTTAATGTAAATTGCTTAATTCTAGGGTAAACTTTTTGATTGTTATATTTAATAATTGGTTCTTTAATTCTAATATTATTAAAAAAGGGTTTGTATATATGTGGTATTAGGTTATATAAAATATAATTTATGATCTTAAGAAAATGTGTTATTAAATTTATTATTTTTTAGGGTATTATTATTATTTGTAAAGATCTTAAAGGCATGGAGAAAGTGGTTATATCTTTATTATAAATTAATAAATCTAATTAATTATACCTTAAAAATAAATTAATATAAAAGAATATAATATATATAGTAAATTTTTTAATAAAGGAATTACAATTTTTAAATAGAAAAGTGTTCCTAATTGTAATAATATTTAGTTTAGTTGTTAAATTAATTAGTTGTAAATTGTTATTTTTTTTTTTATTATAAATTAGGGGTTATGATATAAATTGTGATTTTCTTTGAGAATTTTGTATTTAATTTGATTTTTAAGAATTTTGATAATTTAATTTTTTCATAGAGTAAATATAAGGATATTTTTTAATTGTTATATTTTATGTAGAACAGTTTTAATAATATAATTGGGTACTATTTCTGGCTTTACTTTTCTAAGTTTGTTGAAATTTTAGGTTAATGCTATTTCTCGGCGAAATAGCATTTTGATAAGTATTTCTTTTTCTTAATCAGTGAATTTTATGTCTTTTAATTTATTTTTTAGGTTCTTAAGACATTTGGGGGTTAGTTGTATTCTTCTTGGTTATTTAATAAATTGTTAGGTAATATTTTTATATAATCCATTTAATTATAAAGGGTTAAATCTTTTAATATTCTTAAAAGTTTCTTTTAATATATTTTCTTTTTAATTAAATAATTTTGGGGATATTAAGTTGTTTGGTGGTATATTATTTATTAGTTAAACCTTTTTAGTTTTTGATTTATATATAATATTAATTTTGATTATATTTTTCTTAGGTGGGTATAAGGTGTTAAAGTATATTTTTTTGGTTTTTTGGTATGTATTACCTATAATTTTATTTATTATATTAATAAATTGGTTGTTTATAAGATTTATAATAATTTTTTTACTTTTTTTAAATTTGATAAGTTTTTAATTAGGTTTTTTTTTATTAGATTTGTTATTGTTATTAATTAGGCTTGTATTATTAATAATATTTAATTTTTTGTTAATAATATATTTTTAATAATTTTATTTTTAATTTAATTAAGTTTCTAATGAATTAATAGTAGAATTTTGATGATTATATTTCTAAAAACTATGGTTCCAATGTATATATTGCTTTTTATAATTAATTTAAATTAAGAAGTTATAAAAAAATTCATCTTAAAGATTAGTTTATTAATATAGTACTTATCCTCAATAATGTAAATTAGTATTTTTAGGTTATGATTGTTTAGTTAAATTAATTTGTAAATTATTTTTAAAATTGGGATAATTATTTTATTTTTAAAAGGTATTAAGATTATATTTAATTTCCTAATTACAAAATTATATTATTATATATATAATTAAGTAATAATTAATGATTTAATATTTATATTAATTAAAATAAAAATTAAATTCTTATTTCCTTAAAATCTAATTTTAATTATTAAATGAAGTTATCCTTTAATATATAATGTAGGATTGTTTATAGTTATTTGTATTATGGTTAATTTAAATTAATTAGGTAATATCTAATTTAATATAATATTATTTATGTTGGTAGAGATTATTTTTAAAGGTGGTTTAGTTTAAGGTAGCAAAATTTATTAAACTTATTTAAAGATTAGTTTAATATATTTATTTAATGTATTTTTACGAATATTCTTGATTAATTTTTGCTTAAATAGGTTTTTGAATTTGGGTATATATTTAATCATTTTATGTCAGGTTATATTAAACTTTTTATTATAATTAACATCAATCTTTTAAACTTAGAATTTAATAATAGAGGATGTAAAAAAATTGGTGGTTAATGTTATTAATTTGATTTTTAATTTATTAATAATTTTATTATCCTCTGTTGATAGTGGATCTACATGTTTAATTTTAATAATTTTATTATTAAGGCCTTTTTATTATTTTATAATATTAATAATTATTATTAATAAATTAGCTTTATTACTTTTAAGTATAAGTAAGGCTCCTTTAATAAAAATTAAGTTATCTTTATTAATTTTTAATTTTTATTTATAATTGTAAGTAAGTTTGTTTTGATTAGGTATTTCTAACCTTCTTTTAAATGTAATATTATTTATTAAAATACTTTTTTTAAATAGAAAAATATCTTTGGTATTTTTAAGTGTTTCTTTTGGATAATTATTTTTAATTGCGATATTTTTAGAGTAATAAAGGGTTTTTTTAAAGATTTTTTAATTATTAAGATTTTTGTTATAGATGTAGTAATAAAGGTTTTGATTGATAGGGATATCTTTTATTTTAATATTTGCAATAATAATATAAAGGATTTTTATAATTGGTAGTTTATCTAATTATTTATTCTACCTTTTAATAATGTATAAATAATTATTCTTATTATAATATATAAAATCATCCTTTTTTATACGTTTAAATGTGGGGTAGAATTTATTATTATATAATGATAAGTTATTGCTTTTTAACCTACAAAAGTAATAAGTGTTGTATAAATAATTGTTACAACTTAAATTGTTTAATTAGATAGGTTTAAATATATTAAATTTGTGGTTATAAAGATTGGGTACCCTAATTTACATAATATTAATATTTGTGTTGAGGGTATGCATATTACTATAAGATCCCTGATTATAATCTTACCCTGGATAATCTGGTATAGAATTAATTAATTTAAGTTCTTGATATATTCCTTTTATCTTTAATATGCTGAGCTTCATTTTCTTGAATTCTTTCATGATTTGATCCATGCTATTGTTGGAGTCTTTCAGGTCTTTAATTGTAACTCTGGATTGTTTATATGAGCTAGGAGTAAAGCATTTATATTAATCAAACTATTATTAAGGAAATTTGTTGTTGTAGGTGTTAATATATCCTATTTTTAATTTGTTATTTTAAAAATAGTTCCTTATATAAATCTTTTTTTTGATTTATTTATTAATTGAATCGCAAAATTGGACAAATGTATAACTATTAATTTATTTAATTGGGATTTATTTTTTAAAGAATATTTTTTTTATAATTATTAAATTAATCCTTTTAGTGATATTGTACATATAGCGGTCCGGGTGGATATTTATAGTACAAATTTTTTTAATTTTTTTTAAGGTGTTAATATATTCCTTGATTAGGTTAGTAATTATAATGGCGTTGGATAGTGTAGGTCCATTCCCAAATTTTTTAAATCTCTTTTGAAAAAATTTGAAATTATTGGAATTGTATAAGGCAAATTTAATTTTTAATTAATTATGAACTTTTTCCTAAATGGTAACATTGTTAATAGTAATTTTAATCTGTTTTTTAATGTTTTTATTGATTATTTAATAAGGTAGGTTTATAATTAAGTTGGTATTGGTTATTTTATAATATTGAAAAATGTAATGTATATCTTTAAGTTATTGGGTTATATTTAATTTATTAAATAAGTAGTAAGAGTATTTGTTAGGTTTAGGTAGGATGGGTTGGTATGGTATAATTAAATAAATACCTATATCTTAATTGATAATATTTGTTTTAATAATAGGAATAAGGGTTATTATTAATTTTTAAATAGTAGGTATTGAAATTGTTAACATATTTCTAGTAATGGTTGGAAGTGATTATTATTGTTATATAATAATTGGTATTGTATTAATTGTTTATATAGGAAATATTTTTAATCCTATATTGGATAATTTGAGTATGTTTATAAAAATTGAGTATGTTGGTGGTAAATGTTTGAGTGCAGTACGGAAATCAAGTTAATAAAGGGACTTTAGTTGTTTAGGATTTTTTGGTTGTTGGAATATTATTTGTTCTTAATTAAATTTGTTATTTATAATTATGTTTAATCTTTTACGGTAATTAATAAAATTGGGTTTAATAGTAAAAGGGTTTTATTATATAATATTTATAAAAGATAATAAAAAAAGTATTTTAAAAGGTATTATTGTGTTTAGTTTGGGTTGATTAAATAAAATATTAAATAATTATTTAATTGGTTATTGTTTTAAAGATATATAGGAAAATGATAATGATTTTAGTTATTCTTTATTTGAATTTTGAAAAAAATCCGAAGATTTATATTTTGTGTAACTGTTTTTCCTTATTGTGTTTAATTTGTTTTTTAGATAAGTGGTAGTGATTTTGGTTTTTAATTGTTTTATTTTAGAAACTTTTAGGAGGTGGGTTAATCTTAATATAATAATAATTTTAAGTAAATCTTATTTTTTTTATGTAGATAGTTTGATTAGGGGAGTAAGTATAAGGTTTAAAATTGAGTAATATGTATTTCTTTTTTTATAATTCTTTGTATGTGTTATGCGGTTATTGGTTTTGCAATAATTTTTATGGATTTGTATAATAATTATTAATTTCTTAGTGTTAGTGTTTAATTGTTTTATTAGCTTTGCCTTGGAGGGCACAAACTCCAAAAATGACTTAAATCCTATAATTTTGTTCTTATTTTGTGATAATAATTGGTGGTTTTTTATTAATCTTTACTAATTATATTGTAAGTCTTTATATAATTTCTTTTTTTGATATATTAAACTTTTTTGATTATTTTATATTTAATATTTTTATTTTTTTTGAAATGTTATATAATATGTTCTTATATGATATATATGTTAATTAATTAAGTGTTTTTTATTTTGTTGTGTATGGTGATTATTCTTAATATTAATTATATAAAATTTAAATGTATTAAGGTTATTTTAAAGGTTTTTAAGGTTAAATTGATTTCTTTTATTTTTTATTTTTTTAATTTTGCTTTTTTAATTTTAAAGTTATTTTTATTTTAATTAAATAGTAATAATTTTAATTAGGTAAATATTAATTATATTAACTATACTCTAATCCTTGTAAATATTAATCTTTGTAAATTAAATATTTATTCTAATTAATTTAATAATAATTTTTAATAAAATTGATTAGATAATTATTAATCTTAATTAACCAAAATAATAATAATCTTTTTAAGATTAAGGTTGTAGGTTTAAGTTCTATAGTAATTACCATTAAACAAGAACTTTAATAATTCTTACAAGATATACCTTATATTTTAATTAACCTATATTAAGCCAAAGGCTATATGAGTTAGAAGATATAAGGTAATTATATCCTAAAAAAAATATTAAAACAATTAAATAAAAAATTTAATAAGGGTAACTATTTATTAATAATAACGTGTATAAGGTTGGATAAATAATATATTTAATAAAAAAGCAAATTTATAAATTATTATAAAATTTATAAAAAAAATGTAATAATCTTTGCAAACTTAATCTAATCAAATAAGAAAATAACTCCTGGAGGCTTATTTATATCTATATAAACCCATAGGAACCTGAGAAGGGTAAGTTCTATGGAGGCTAATAAGGTCTTTGTAAGGTAGGATTTATTACATAATCACACTACCTTAGTTCAATATATTTAAAAATTTTTATTAATGTAAAAAGAATTGTATATTTTATTAACTATTATATTAAAATTAAAATTTTATTATATAAAATATTTATAAAAGAATTTTAAAATTATTTCTTTTAATATTATATTATAAATATTAATATATAAATTAAATTTAATTTTAAATTTATAATAATAAAATAAGAAAATTTAAATTTGTTTATTTAATATTTTATATTTTTTGTTTTTGAATTTAAGGTTATTATTAAAATATAATTTAGTTAATAAATTAAGAAGTTGGGATCTTTATATCACCAATTATTTTTTTTATCCATAAATAGGTAATTTTATAATAAATTGTTGTACTATTTCTAATTAAATTTTTATATTATTTATATATTAATTTTATTGTATAGAATTGTTTATTAAGAATATTTGGGCTAGTTAATATTGTTATCTCAGTGGGATTCAGATTAGGAGGATGGTTTTTCTTTATACCTTTTGAGCCACAGCACTTTTTAGCCAATCAGATCCCTAATATACCCCTCCCACCAAAAACTGTCTCCTAATCTAAGGTACGAATGTGATCATTTATATGAAAACCTCCTATATCAAAAATTATAAATATTAAAATAATCATTATAATTGAGAAATAAACATTAAAATTTACTTTAATATATATAATTAAACTATTACAAATTTAATATAATTTTTTTTGTATTTTTATAATATTTAGTTGTTGATATATTTTATAAAAATGGATTTATCGTCTAAATTATCATCACTCCCATCATCACCTATTCAATTACCACATTAAAATAATTCCATAAAAATAGATTTATTGTTTGAATTATCGTCACTCCCATCATCACCTCTTCAATTACCACATCAAAATACCCTAAACATTAATTTTTTACATAATATATTAAATGATTTTTCTCTTAACAATAAAACCAAGATGGAATCTAATACTAAAAGAAATTTTAATAAATATAAACTCCCTTTAAATATGATTATTAATACCACAACCAACTTTTAACAAACTTACAATCGCACTTGCAAATATGGTTTTAAGCAGTTCCTAAAAGGTTGGATTTTATCCCAAACCAGCAATAAACAAAACTCTGGCCCAAGATTACGTAATGTAACCAATGTGTTCCGAAAGCCTCATATATACGTACATTTAAAAACAATCGATGTCAATATCCAAATTATAGAAAACAATAACAAAAATAAAGATAATAAAGCCATTAACCAAAAAATTAATAAAGTATCTTCTATACTAAAAAAAAAATTTTTTTTTTTGATAACCCAACCAACATTCAACACATTTGGCATAAAATCTTTTATAAATTTGGTTGATGGCGAATGTGTTATTAAAGACGCTGGTAATGTTAAATAAATTAATGATGTTTTGATTAAAAGTTAGTTTTAAATATTAGTTATAGTTTTAACGTTAACTAAACTTCTCAGTTAAATCCTCATCCACAAATGAACTAGATGAAATTCATACAAAATAGATTCTAAATTTCTTACTTCTACAGCATATATGATTATTTTGATATTGCTATATTTATTCGCGCCGCAACGATCTACCTTCTTATTTTTTATAATAAGTTTTTACCTTTATAATAGTGGGGTATCATGTTGGGTAATAGATATGTTGACTCATTTAAACATCTCTTCTAATTATAGGGTAGTGATAAATATTATAAGTAAAGTAATTAAGCAAGCATAAGTACATCATAATATTCAGGGACTTTAAAAATAGTTATTAATATAATATATAGAAAAATTTTAAATATATTATCTGTAACCCTACTATTATATATATATACAATAATTATAACTTCAAAAACACTATTAAAGATTTACAAAAAAATAAAAGAAATATAATAAAGAACCTAACCAACTACCTTCTTATCACCAATCCTAATATTAACGACCTTTTTTATCAAAGGGATTAACACACTAAAATTCCATTTGAATATAAATGGACTAATAATTATCTTCACCAAAACCTAATATACCAACACAAAACTACAAAACATCAATTAATAAATTTTATTCAAATAATATTTAAACTATCATCTCTCAACAAGTCCTCCTCTTTTCCAATTGTCGTGTATCTTAAAATTAATGCCAATTATATTTTATAAATACCTATTATTAATAAAAATGAAGGAACAATATCTAATATATATTAGATTCATAAAATTTTATTTAATAAAATAATGGAATATAACAATTATAATAAAAAATTAACTTTAATCTACAACAACCAGAAAATCATATTTTTTATCCAACATATTACATCTTCTCAAATAAAAGCTAAGAATATATTTAATAAAAAATAATAGATATTTTTAGTGTTGGTGTTCTTCCATATCCTCCTTAATTATATTACCATAATATTTCGCATCTTTTAAAACCCATTTATATATCAAAATATATAATTCTTTAATCACAATCACAATATTAAAAAATATAAAATCAAATATTATTAAACTATATTATTACTACAAAACAATTTTAACACTTACATTATCACCTTCCTAATATAAGACCTTATTAATACGGAACAATTATTAAATATACATACCAAACCTTTGCATAAGGCTATAAAGAAAATACCCACTAATTTATTAAAGCAAAAACTCTCTAAGATATAATTTTAGCTACTCAGTTGTTTGGCATGGTTGGGTAAATATATAAATTAGGAAAACAATTACATTAACATCAAATTTTGAAGTTGCTGTTGTTATTTAAAGGTTATAAACATCCTATTAATATTAAAAAAAACCATATATATTAGTAATTATAGCATGTTTAAATAATTTATATCTTTATTACCATATCTTTTTTACAGTGGGGGTTTAACTAACTACAATCAGAAAATATTATATTTTACCTGACTACTCCATCCCAAAGTTACGGAACCAAACCTAACAAAAGATATTCTTCGCACAAACCTTATTAAATATACTACTACCAATAATAAATAAAAAACCATTAATTTAGCATTAAAACATATCAACAACACATTCACTATTAATATTAAAAATAATAAGAATTTAACTTATAATGTTAATATTATATTTAACCAACTAACCTTTACAAGGTAATATAATATTATTATTCAGAACAATATAGAACACACACTTAAAATCAAACAAAAAAGCCAATATTATACTGCAAAGGCTAATAATTAAATAATTTAATATGCGTATAAGCTATATAAAGATAGCACTATCAAAAGACTTAAAAGTAATAACCACAATAACACCTTTTCTGATTTATACAATGTGCCAAATATTATAAAAGAAAGATATGATTAATTAATAATAAAAAAAATTAAAGAATTTAATACCAAAATAGTCCAGGTAAACAACAATACCAAATAATTATACATACCCAATATATTTAACAAAAATAACAATATCATTAATAGTAATAAAAGGTAATATTTATATTAATTTAATGATGGGAAGTGTAGTAGTAACAATAAAAACCTCTGACTTACCTTTCGCAACACCATTAGCCCATACGTAGTTAGGTTATCTCTAATATTTTAATTTAATCAAACAAGTTAAATTGCTCCAATTATATTCCCTTACTATTCCCTTACCCTTTATTAAACCAAAAATTACCATAAAAAAATACATATATTCAAATCTAACTATCATAAATTTATATATAATCATATATAAATTTATAATAATCAAATCTAAATATATATATTTCTTTATAATATTTTACACAATTTTAAATATATAAAAAGGCAGCACTAATCAAAAATAAGGATTCTCATATAAATAAATAAGTTGGCCATTTTTTTTTGAAATTCCTTTCTTCCTTTCTTTTCTATATTTTTCCTACTTTTCATTTCGAATTAAAAATACCATTCAACACCTTTCACATTATATCTAATCAATCCAACAAAGCCCAATGGGATGTTCCCGCACCCATATAAAAACCTATATATGCAACAACACCCATACAAAAGCCTATATATGTAGTGGTACTTGTACAAAAACCTGTATACACAACAGCACCAGTATTAGGTAAAAGCCCATTACCTTACTTATGCTATTATTATATCATATATATAATAATTAAAGAAAATCCCCAACATCTTTATACTCCCCAACCAGATAATATTAAATATCAATATTGTTTTAATAATAATTTTTGCTGTACTTATGCCAAACAGCAATATACATTTGTATAAGAAGGTTTTCTTAAAGAATTATATAACTACTTTAATATGGTATAGGTTAATAAACCTATTAAAATTAATTATTTATTTATTTATATTATATAATCTTAACCATTATTAAATAAATCTAATGTATAAGTAGATTTATTTAACATTTATATAATTTTACAAATTAGCCATCCACAACTCACTTTTACCCTAAACCCCAAAACATCTTATAAGGTTGATCAATATAAGCAATTTAGCATATGGCAAATCAATAAGTAACATTTCCAACAACATAAACATAGAAAAAAACGGGAGGCCCATCAACCCCCCACCTAATTATAATTTATATTGTGTGATATATCAGATAGATAATCGCTTAATATCATTAAAACAAAAGGTTAATAAGATTTTCGTTACAATCATAAACAAGGAGTAGGTATAAGTTGGGGGGGTGAGAGGGGGGTTATTTAGTGTACCAGGTTATTCAGCATATTAGGTAAATTTAATAATATATTTAATTTAAAATTTCAAATAAAAATTTATATATTTGCTATCCTTATAAGTGCTTATTCTAAATATCTTTTATCTAAAAACTCCTAACGAAATAATCATAAATTTTATGTAATACTTAGGTAATTATAAAGTTTATAAAGTCTAATAATACTATAAATATTTATATGTGGACTCTAGGTTTAAAAACAACCCCACCCACACCCCATTATGAAATGTGTCCGTACTTTTTTTATTATGTTTTTTTAATGTATTAAACATACAGCTATTACTTTTGTTCTGGTGTGTTATTAGTTTGTTCCTTGCGATGTTTTGTTGATTTAAATATTATTACCTAACCCAGCATAATAGTAACAAAAGGACCTAAAAATGTTTTGTTTGATATATTTAAAATTATTGATACTTATTTGATTGATTGCATATTAGGGTTGGAATGTGTTGGTGCTGGTGTTTGGGTTGTTGACGTGCTTATTGGTATATTTAAAATCTTTATATAAAGTTGATTTACTGCTTTTTTGGCTTGCTTATATTGTTTTAGATTTATAAGGTACAATTAATATCTTTGAGTTACTTACTAACATATCCCAAAAGCCCTAAACCCTAATCTCTGACCAAACCGCTCGTATTTATTTTTAACCTAATTATCCTTGCTTAATACTTTTTCAACCTATCAACCAAATTCATTATTGCTCATAATATCCACATATAACCTTACAATTTTCCATTACGTTTTAAAATATATAAAAGTAGATACTGGTAGATCTGCCTAATACAATTTCAGGTTATTATATTCCTCAACTAACTCCACCAAAAAAATCCATAACTCTTTTAATATGAACTACGCCTTTATATTCAATCTAAGCGTAATATCAACTTTAAGCTTAAAAGGTAGAAAAGGTAACATCTTAAGCTTACGGTTACACACATTACAACATACCTATTTATCAACCTGAATAACATCTTTTATATGGTTCCCTATTGGTTTTTGAAGAAATTCCAAAATAAACCTCTTAAAGCAAGGAGTATTGATAAGAACAAACATATAAAATTATTTCTCTTCTAAATTTTACCTAATTTTTATATTTAATATTATTTATTTTATTGGCGTTATATCCCCAAATAACCCATAACCAAAAGCTATTATCAGCCCCATATCGTTATTGATTCTAAAAGTATCTATAACTTAATCCACCAAGTTTGGTAGTAAATAATGCTAGAACATCCCTGCTGTATCAATAAAAGCGTTTGATTTTATATTAGCAATCATAATAACCTATCGCAGTCAATTAAGAGCTAACAATGCTTTTAGCAGTTTCTTCTTAGGTTTTGGAATAAGCTTTACCACCTCCATAATACCTAACCAACTAAAATATCAATAAGGAATAAAGAAGTATACCTTAGCTTACATCGTTCCATCTTTAATTACTCATCTAAATCACTACCATAAATCCATCGGATCGCTGGAGGTAAAAGGTCCATATTATATCACCCACTTAACATTTCAAATATCTATACCCATTCCAAAAATCACAATCACTAACATAATTCAACAAAAAAAAATATCCCCAAAAAATTCATCATATATATACTATTAATCCTTTAATTACATATTAATATCATATCACTTAATAAAATATCTAACCTAAAAACAAATTAAATTCAATTCTATAGCTTGTAATATTAAATAATAACAAATAATAATTAACTTCCTTTTATTATTAATAAATATAATAATTTTATTAATCTTATAAAAGGCTTCATTCATTAACCCATTAAGAAAAAAATCTAACTACCAGAAATCTTTCCAAATATTACCCTTTTTTAATGGTTATATAATAATTACAATATTTGAGCAATTAATGGTGGCTTGAATAAATAATAAATCGTTTTGTAAAAAGCCCTCTTTCCTAAAGCCAGCTTTTTATAATATGAAATTTTGAGCCTCTTTGCTTAAAATAGTTGTGTATCTGAATCAAAGTATTTTTTAAAGGATTAAACCCCTTATTTAATATAAATTAGGGAATGTAGTTTGAAAGTCTTGCTATTAATATATCATATAAAACTTATTAATAGTTATAAACATTATTTTACTATTAAATTCCAAATTATGAAGTAACTGAAAAAACTGGTTGGTAGTAGCTTATTTAAGGCTAAGAATAACATGAATAAAATCACCTTTAATTAAGTTAAATTATATTTCATCATTTTAATATATAATAAATTATATATATATATATTATTATATTACTTATTAACCTTATTAATTTCTTCTATAATAAATAATAGGCACACCCCTGATATCCAAAAGAAAGTTTTGATTTAATCCTGATCCAATTGTTTTAAAGGATATAGTTATATAGTTACTTTCCCACACATAATAACAAATACAATTTGCAAAACAATTATTTTTCCATAACCTATCTAAACCACAAAAATAATATCATTATGATAAAATACAGTACGTTAAATAGCAATTACCTACCTTTTTCTCGGTTTGAGTTTAGGTACATTGTTAATAGTATTGCAGTTCAATATTATATTAATAATAACATTTATAAACACTTATTCCAACTTATATCTATCCTAAAAATTATTTATATTCTATATATACTTAAAAAATAATGTAATATAGTTATCAGATAGTATATACTGTACTATCAATCTAATCAAACCATTTAAAAAATCAAGTTCTTGAATAATAATATAAATATACTTAAGGTTAGAAAGGGTAATGTTTAAATTATTAACAAAATTTGAAATTAATTAAAACATTATTAATTATATTATTATTAAGTATTATATAAAAATAAAAATTAGTAATTTTTACCCCTCAAATCCAATCATATATTAACATTATAATAAAAAAACTTAAAAAAATACTAATAGACTTTAAAATATCTATTACTAACCCTTAACACTTATTTAAAATGGATAGAATTCTTCCTTATTTTATTATTACTTAATAAAGGTAATAATTAAATAATATATTAATAAGAACCTAAAACTCCTAATTATATATAACATTCTTATTCTTCTATTATATTATATAAAAACTAAATATAGAGTTTTATATCAATTATCACTACTTCCAAATGTTTATAAATTAGGAATATCTATTATTATTATTAAATTATTAATAATTTTTATAAAAAAAAATTATTTCTATATGATATTATAGTCAATAACCTTAAAAAATCATATTTATACCTTAGACTAAAATTTTTGGCATGATACGTACAACCCTACAGATACATCTGCACGGACCATACCAAGTGGTGGCTGTGGTGGCTGACAAAAATTTCTAATCTAAGCTCGCTAAGATAATAATATTGAGGAATTATTTAAATTTGTTGGGGTGTTTGAAGTGTTTGAGGGATTGTTTATTATTATGCTAGAAATATTAGTTATTATAGTGTTTAAGGAATTTGTGGAGCCTGTTAAGGTACTAGAACTGGTTGGGGTGCTGGAATTGGCTGGGGTGCTGAAATTGGTTGGGGTGTTAGAATTAGTTGAAATATTTAAAAGATTGTTTGAAAATTTATAAATTATGTTAAATAAGGTTGTGTAATTGTAATTAGAAATTGTAATATTAATATTATTATTATTAATTTTGTTTTAATTATAATAACCTTTATTATAATTTTTAGTAAATGTAAGTATGTTAGATTAATTAGAGATTTGAATTTAAAGGGATAGGTTTTTAATAAATTATTTATTTTATTTTAAAAGAATTTAAAGAATAAATTTGTATTAATAATAGTTGTAAATGTATATAAATTATTTTATATTATTTTAATAAAAATACTATGGAGTTTAAAATATTTTTTAATTTTAATACATAATGGACATTAAATCTTAATAAAATGGGTTGGAATTTAGTTATAAAAGTTATTTTTGAAAATATGTCATAAATTTTTATCAATTATATCTTTATTATAACTTATTATATTTTTAATTATATATATATTAATTTGGATTATTAAAATAATTATTATATTAGTAGTATTAAGGTTGATACTTAATTGTTTATTATTAATATATTTTAATTAAAATTCCTTTGTTAATTTAGTTATGTTAATTATTAATTGTAATAAATTTAAAAAAAATAGGTGGGATATAATATTATAATTAGGGTAATGAAAATACTGATTGTTGTGATGAAAGAGTGGTGAAAAAGAGATAGGTAAGTATATTGTTATAAAGAGAAATTGTATTGGTTTTGTTTTGTAAAATTATTTTATAAGGTGCTGAATTGTTTTTTCTTTAAGTGTTGAACTTTTAGGCAGTAGTAGTTGTAATACGTAAAACTTTTTAGGTGGGGTTGGAAAAAAAATTTAGGTGGAGTTTAAAGTTTGTTGGTGGGGTAGAAATGCAGTGCAATTTTTGGTATTGTTGTTTTTTTTTAATATGTTATAATATTATAGTAAATATAAATATATATTATAAATATAGATATATAATAAATATATAATAGTTTAATTAATATAGATTTCCCTAAAATTATTTTATTAATGAAAGAAGTTTTAATATTATTTATTTGTACGTAATGGACGTGTATTTCGGATTGTAAATTTAGTATTAAAGCTATTTCTACCTTCCAAAAATCTTAAATTAATATAAATTACTCTTAAAATCATGTATAATAACATGAAATTCCAGGTTTAAAACCATATATTAAAATATAAAATCTTGAAATCATTTGCTTTTTCTTATTAAGATTTAATATTAAAATTGTTTTTTCCCTTTTAGGTACCTAGTTGGTTTGTAATCAATTTATTGTTAATTATTAATTAATGTTGAATAAATAAGGTATTATTGTATGTAATAATAAAAATAAGGATATTTGTAAATTTAATCAAAAGTGATATATTTTAAGAAAGAACGTATTTTAATCGGAAATTAAAATATGTAAAGCTAAATATAAGATTAAAGTGGGTCTGTACTATTATGGTTACATAATCAACATTTCCATACTTTATATAATAATAAATATATAAGTATTTTTTAAGGGTTATATGCCAAATTAAAAATATAAATTATATAATCATTATTTATTTTATTTTTTTTTTGTAATTATGTTATGAACTTAATACCTAACTCTTATTTTACCTATTTTTTTAATTGTAAATTAATTTAATTATTTTTTACCAATGTTTATATAACTTTATTTAAGAATATTGAACAGGAGCTCTAATAGCTCCTGCAGGATATGCCCTATACTTCAATTAACCCATATCAAGCCAAAGGCTGTATAAACCAGAGGATATAAGGTGACTATATCCTGAAGAAGGTATTAAGGTAATTAGGTAAAAAATCTAATAAAAATGATTGCTTGCCAATAATAATGCGTACAAGATTGGATAGATAATATATTCAATAAAAAAGTAAATTCATAAATTATTGTAAAATTTATAAAGAAAATATAATAATCCTTATAAATTTGATCTAATCAGATAAGAAAATAATTCCTAAAAGCCTATTTATATCTATATAAACCTATAAAAACCTAAAAAAGATAAGTTTTATAAAAATTAATAAAATCTTTATAAAATAAAATTTATTATATAATTATATTACCTTAATTCAAAACTCTCCAAAATTAATAATATTATTTATTAATAAATTAATCTCAATAAAAATAAACTAAAAATATTATAAAAAAAATAATTAAATAAAAAAAAAAACTTTAATTCCCCAAATCTTTAATTAACCTTTATATAATCTTCATATCCCTCCCACCTCCCCCTAAATATCTTAATTACAATCTTATATTTTATAATTTTATAATCCTCTTCCTTTAATTCCACTATTAATACCTCCTAATCAATATTTATTTAATTAAATAAATTAATTTCCAATTTAATTATCTATTTATCAAATTCTCTATTAATAATTCCCCAATATCTTTATTCATCCTATACAAATAATTTCAATCTATCACCTAATATACTACCTTTTAACTCATTTCCACCTAATTCTTTAACCATATATCAATTCTAACCTAAAATCCTATTAATTAAATAAAATCTATACTAATTATATTATAATTATTAATCTCTAAATATATTAATATACTTAATTATATTATAAATTAAAACTAAATTACCAATATTTAGGGATTATTTCCTAATCTTTACAAAATTCCATTTATTATTCCTATCTACCATAATTCATCATTTATTTCATATAATCTACAAAACCTTCTCTATATTAACTAATTAACATTCAATCATATATATACACATATTTAAAAACTTTTCTAAAATTTTAATATCTTTTCAATTTAATATCCTCCATAATAATATAATAATTTTAATTAGAAATATTAATTACTTATTATAAATAATTTTATAAATATTAAATCCTAAAGACTTTATTAAAATCTAATTAACCTATATTATAACACTCAAAAATTAAATCTAATTTTTTTCTTTTTTATTAATTAACTTTATTAACCTATATTTAATTAATTTATAATTAACTTTAATTTAATTTTAAATTTATAAAAAATAAATTAATTTAATTTCTTAATATATACTAAATTCCTAATAGGCTTTTATAATTTTACTTTTAAATTCTAAATTTTTATCTACTTTAATCATAAAGGATTAACTATATTAAAAAATTATTTTTTCTTTTATAAATTTAATAATACTTTTAAAATTAATTAAATAAAATAATAAAATTTTTAAATAATTAAATAATTATTTTCAAACTTTAATAATTATTTTATAACCAAAATTATTTAATATATATTAGACATTTAAGATCTAATAAGTTAAGATTTCTATAAAAATTAAATAACCTATAAAATCTATTAATTTTTTCCTATTTATTTATTAATATTCCTTATATATCTTAATTACTTTTTTAATATATTTATAAAGATTTTTTTAATAATATAAGGTTAAAATTTATTAATATATTAAATTTTTTCTTTTATAATTATATTTTATATAAAATTCTTTTATAATTCTTTATTTTATTGATTTATAATTAATAATATGGTAATTAAAATATCTTTTATTTATCCTCCTCTATAAGATCCCATTAAATACAATATGTTTCACTATTTCAATTTTAAATTTCAAATAATTCTTATATTTTTTAAGGATATTGTTAGTTAAAAGTTTTGGAAATATTTTAAATGTTAATAAATATTATATTATTTTTTATGATTTTGGACTCCATTGATCAAGCAGTTATAAAATAATTAATTATATTTTATTTTGGTTTTTAAAATCTGATATTATTAATATAAAATATATTAATATTATATTAAATTAGAAATTAATAAATTTATTTAAATTATTTTTCTATTTTTTATTGTTTTAATTAAATGGATTACTTAATTTTCAAGATAAAGCATTTATAATAATATTATTTTTTCCTATAATATATTTTATTTTAAAATTAAATATTTTAATATATATAATTTATTTTATTAATATTATGTTAGGTAAATTTATGAAATTATTATTAAACTAAATAATTAAAATTTTGATATTAATTTTTAAAAAAAATTGGATTTTGTAAATATAATTTCGTAATTGTTTGAGTAATTTTATAATTGTTAAGCATTTTTGTTTTGTAATATTATGTTATAATTTAAATTCTTTTTAAGTTTTTAATTTATATTTATAAGGTTTAAAAGTGGATTAATTATTTAATTAACTAATTATTATACCTTATTCCTATCTTAAAGCATTAATTTTAAAAATTATTTATTATTTTAATTTATAATCTATTATAATAAAATATAATGATATAGTAAAAATATCTTTTAATTTAATTATTATTTAATTCTATGCCTTATTCTATATAAAAGGTTTATTTTTATATAATAATTTTATTAATAGTAAGGTCTTTATAGCGTAATTTTCAATCTATATATAAAAATATATTGTAAAGCCTAAGAATGATTAGATTTTATTAATATTATTATATTTTTTTTATTTAAAGATTTTTAAAATTTTAGTTTTTTTAAATAACTAATTATTTAATTTATAAATATAATTAATAATTTTAATATTTATTTTATAAAATTTTAATTTCTTAGTATTTATAATGGTTCTTACTAATTTGAAATTTAATAAAATATTGGTAATATTTTTAATATATTTTAATGTAAATTGTTTAATTTTAGGGTAAATTTCTTAATTATTATATTTAATAATTGGTCCTTTAATTCCAATATTATTAAAGAAAAATTTGTATATATATGGTATTAGGTTATATAGGATATAATTTATAATTTTAAAAAAATATATTATTAAATTTATTATTTTTTAGGGTATTATTATTATTTGTAAAGATCTTAAAAATGTAGAAAAAGTGGTTATATTTTTATTATAAATTAATAAATTTAATTAATTATATTTTAAGAATAAGTTAATATAAGAAAATATAATATATATAATGAATTTTTTAATAAAGGAGTTATAATTTTTAGGTAGAAAAGTATTTTTAATTATAATAATATTTAATTTAATTGTTGAATTAATTAATTATAAATTATTATTTTTTTTTTATTATAAATTAAAGGTTATAATATAAATTATAATTTTTTTTAAAAATTTTATATTTAATTTAGTTTTTAAGAATTTTAATAATTTAATTTTTTAATAGAGTAAATATAAGGATATCTTTTAATTATTATATTTTATATGGAATAATTTTAATAATATAATTGGGTATTATTTTTGGTTTTATTTTTCTAAATTTGCTAAAATCTTAAATTAATGTTATTTTTTAATAAAATAATATTTTAATAAATACTTTTTTTTTTGATTAATGAGTTCTATATTTTTTAATTTGTTTTTTAAGTTTTTAAAATGTTTGGGGATTAGTTATATTCTTTTTAATTATTTGGTAAATTGTTGGGTAATATTTTTATATAATTTATCTAATTATGAGGGGTTAGGTCTTTTGGTGTTCTTAAAGGTTTTTTTTAATATATTTTCCTTTTAATTAAACAATCCTGGAGGTATTAAGCCATTTGATAATATATCATCTATTAATTAAACTTTTTTAACTTTTAATTTATATATGGTCGGATAGGCGGCGGGTAGGTTTTCTCCGGAACACGGTTCCTACCCGGAACAAATACCAAAAGATGGACCGGATACCTGTAATATATTCTAGGTAAATCGGGGTAGTAATAAATAAATAAATAAATAAATTTATATATGGTATTAATCCTAATCATATTCCTTTTAGGCGGGTACAAGGTATTAAAATATATTTTCTTAACTTTTTGATATATATCACCTACAACTCTACTCATCACACTAATAAATTAATTATTTATAAAATTTGTAATAATTTTTTTACCTTTTTCAAATTTAATAAATTCTTAATTAGATTCTTTTTTATTAAATTTATTATTATTATTAATTAAATTTATATTATTAATAATATTTAATTTTTTATTAATAATATATTTTTAATAATTTTATTTTTAACCTAATTAAATTTTTAATAAATTAATAATAAAATTTTAATAATTATATTCCTAAAAATTATAATTTTAATATATATATTACCTTCTATAACTAATTTAAATTAAAAAATTATAAAGAAATGTATTTTAAAAATTAAT